>JAJIBD010034489.1:0-12500 GCA_021461705.1 Cryptotis parvus | reverse complement strand
GCTTGTCAGAAACCCAGCCTACAAGGACCCGCCCTGCAGAGACCCGCCCTTCAGAGGAGAGTATTTCAAACCCAGGAATGCTTGAGCCTCAGACACAGGTACACCCGGCAGAGCAGAAACCAGCTTTCCCGTTACGTGCCGCTGCGCGCCGCGCGCTGATTTACCTCCAAACTACCACAAATATTCTACCCACCCCTCTGAGAGAGCCCCACAAAGCAATGAGAATATAGTGCCCGCATGGCAGAGCCTGGCAAGCTGTCCGATGCGTGTTCGATATGCCAAACCCAGTAACAAAAATGTTTATTTTCCTGGACCCAGATAGATAGATAGATAGATAAAAATAATAGGGTAGTCAGAACATTTGCTTACCTGTTACAAGGATTTAGAAAGAGATTCCTGGGGCCGGAGTGATAGCCCAGCGGGTAGGGCTTTTGCCTTGCACGCGGCTGGCCTCTGCCGGCCTGGGTTCGATCCCCGGCGTCCCCATATGGTCCCCCGAGCACCGCCAGGAGTAATTCCTGAGTGCAGAGCCAGGAGTAACCCCTGAGCATTGCCGGTGTGACCCAAAAAGCAAAAAAAAATAAATAAATAAATAAATAAATAATAAAAAAGGAAAGAGATTCCTCAGAGACACAGATTTATTTCAATATCTCCTTTCCATTTTCCTCGAGTCTGCTATAATATTCCAAATATGAGCCTTAGGCTTCCAGACCAGTCCTAGAGTATATACATCTTCCCTGATTTGGAGAGGACCACCCAAGTGGAAAATCCCCTTAGTAAAACCTTCATCATAGTCAAATCCTAAACCGTTTTAGGTTTTCACAGAATTTGCAAGTCAATTGATATTTTACTTAGAATCTTATGCAAAACTGTTTTGTGGTCACACAGAAAAGGATATTCCCTAGTTGAACCTAGTCGTGTGGACGTTTGTCTACTTGATCCCTCTTTTCCAAAAGGAAAAAAGACAATCACCTAAGACTATGACTCTCAGCAAAATCTATGCAACTGATAGTGAGGCTGAGAGGGGAAAAGAGATGACGTTAAAGAGAGACTGTCATCCTAAATGCGTATTTCAAATATATGAACGTCTTTGATTCTGTGTGTTTGTTGGACCATATCTAGGGGTGCTCAGGGGCTACAATTAGACTCAGCTGTCTTTTATTATTTTTTTTTTTTTTTTTTGCTTTTTGGGTCACACCCGCAATGCTCAGGGGTTAGTCCTGGCTCTGCACTCAGGAATTACTCCTGGCGGTGCTCGGGGACCATATGGGATGCCATGAATCGAACCCAGGCCGGTATAGGCCGGCGCGCGCAAGGCAAACGCCTCACCCGCTGGGCGCCTCCGCCGCCCTCAGCTGTCTTTTAGTGCCAGGGATCAAGCCCAGGTCTCCTGCACACAACGCATGAGCTTAGCCCTTGACCTGGCCCTGAAATACGGGGGAATTTACATATAAATTCTTGAGGGTGAAGGTAAAAAGTTAAAATGTTTCTTGGGGGGGCACGCTGGAGAGATAGTACAGCAGATAAGGCACTTGTCTTGTACACAGCTGACCAGGGTTACATCCTTGGCACCTGCCATGGTCCCCTGAGCCCCTGCCAAGAGTGATCCCTGAGCACAGAGCCAGGAGTAAGCCCTGGAAGCCCTGGGCACTGCCAAGACCAAACCACAAATCATATATCTTTTATATATATGATCTTGGGTACATTATTTATTTTGTTTGTGCCTCACTTCCCATACCTGAGAGTGATAATCATACCAACTTCCCAGAGAAATGCTGAGATACAAGGACTAACAGCAAAGTGTTATATAAATGTCAAGAGCAACAATAGTAAAAATTAAAATAACAGCCATCACCAAGGAGGGTAGAACACTGGGAAAGAAATATTGGGGCTTGGGGGCCAGAGTGATAGTCCAGCGGGTAGGGCGTTTGCCTTGCACGCCAGCCGAACCCGGTTTGATCCCGGCATCTCATATGGTCCCCTGAGCACCGCCAGGAGTGGTTACTGAGTGCAGAGCCAGGAGTAACTCCTGAGCATTGCACCGGTGTGACCCAAAAAGCAAAAAAAAAAAAAAAAAAGAAAGAAAGAAAGAAAGAAAGAAAGAAAGAAAGAAAAGAAAGAAAGAAAGAAAGAAAGAAAGAAAGAAAGAAAGAAAGAAAGAAAGAAAGAAAGAAAGAAAGAAAGAAAGAAAGAAAGAAAGAAAGAAAGAAAGAAAGAAAGAAAAAGAAAGAAAGAAAGAAAGAAAGAAAGAAAGAAAGAAAGAAAGAAAGAAAGAAAGAAAGAAAGAAAGAAAGAAAGAAAGAAAGAAAGGAAGGAAAAGAAAAAGAAATATTGGGGCTGGAGCGATAGCCCAGTGGGTGGGGCGTTTGCCTTGCACGCGGCCGGCCCATGTCGACCCGGTTTGGTCCCCGGCATCCCATATGGTCCCCCGAGCACCGCCGGGAGTAATTCCTGAGTGAAGAGCCAGGAGAAACCCCTGAGCATTGCTGGGTGTGACCCAAAAAGCAGGAAAAAAAAAGAGAAAGAAAAAAGAAAAAAAAAAGAAATATTCTACACACTGGGCCAGAACGATGGTAGAGCACTTACAAGGCAAGGGCACTTGCCTTGCACACGGGCAGACCGGGTTTGATCCCTGGCATTCCATATGGTTCCCCAAGCACTGCCAGGAGTAATTCGTGAATGCAGAGCCAGAAGAAACTCCTGAGCATCACAGGATGTAACCGCCCTCCCACAAAAAGAAAGAAATTTTCTACACTAAAAAGGAAAAAAAAAGGAAGGAGTCACAGGGATAAGGCTCAGGGAGAGTGTAGCCTCGCTACATGCTAGTGATAGCATGTAATAGACTGAGTCTGATTCTCAGTAGCGAAGGGAAAGATAGAAGTAGTCATTACCTGGACAGCAATGACAAGGACAGAAAACCGGAGTAGCTGCCTTAGCTGAGGTCATCGGCACTCCCTCCAGAGAGATAACGAAGCTCTCCTTCTCCCTTGCCTGCAGTTTCTCGGCTCTATTGCACCTTTCCCTTTAGTTTTTTTTCTTTTGGGGTCACACCCCACGACGCTCAGGGGTTACTCCTGGCTCTGCACTCAGGAATCACTCCTGGCGGTGCTCGGGGACCATATGGGATGCCAGGAATCGAACCCGGGCCGGCACAGGCAGGCCGCATGCAAGGCAAATGCCCTACCCGCTGAGCTATCGCTCCGGCTCCTGCACCTTTCCCTTTTTGCAGATTAAGCAAATATTGCTCCACAAATGTTTGTTCCCACAAATGATTTCCACATCCGCAGCCCTATCCTGGGCTTGAGGATTTGTATGGATTGTGGTATCAGTGCCTGATTTTCATCAGTCACTGACCTACAGAGTCAAGGTGATGGGCACAATTTGCAAAAGATAAGGATTCTTTTCATTTCCCACCAGCCACCAGCCTGCCCCAACATCCTTCCCCTGCTCTCCTGCCTGTGTCAGCTGGAACGTGGTGTCTGGACCGAAGGGTCTGATATTCCCAGTCAACTCAGAACATATCCATTCTAACTTTATATCTTCTGTTCCATGTGAGTATTTTATGGAATATGTTAATGAAGGAAGTAAAGAACAGAGCGAGGGAAGATCTAGAAATAGGGTCTAGGAGAAGCAGATGAAGGCATCAGAGTGTGTGTTACCCTAGAGAATGAGAGACCCTGGGACCACTACATTAGTCTTCAAATATTTAAAGAGCAGCATACGGGAAAGGAATGGAGTCATTTGGTTGACTCCAGAAGCATCAGAAAAGTATAATCAATGGATAAAAAGTAGAGGCCAGGAAGAGAAGACAGAGGTTAAGCACTAGCCTGGCTGACTCCCAATCACCACACCCCAGGCTGTGAGGACCGCCAGGGGTCACTTCTGAGTACAGAACGAGGAGCACTGTCAGGTATGACCCAAAACAGAAACAAGGACAGAAAACTTGCATGGTTGTGGAGAGAAAGAAAGTTGAGATTTGGAAGGTGAGGTCACTGCTCCAGAGACTGAATAAGAAGACAAGCAGATGAAAGAGATAGAACAGTGGGTAGGGTGCTTTTCTTGCAAGCAGTTGGCCCTGAACTCCACTGTTGGTAGCCGAAAAACCCAAAAGAAAGGAAGATGGGAGAAGATAAGAGAAGATGATAAGAGAAGAGAAGAAAAAGAGAAGAGGAGAGGAGGGGAGGAGAGGAGAGGAGAGGAGGAGAGGAGAGGAGAGGAGAGGGAGAGGAGAGAGAGAGAGAGGAGAGGAGAGGAGAGAGAGAGAGAGGGAGAGGAGAGGAGAGGAAAGAGAGGAGAGGAGAGGAAGGAGGGGAGGGGAGAGGAGGGGAGGGGAGGAGAGGGAGGAGAGAAGAGGAGAGGAGAGAGGGAGGGAAGGGAAGGGGGAGGAGAGGGAAGGGGAGGAGGGTGAGGGGAGGGAAGGAGAGGGGGTGAGAAGGGGAGGGAGGAGAGGGGAGGAGAGAAGAGGAGAGAGAAGAGGGAGAGAAGAGGAGAGGAGGAGGGGAGGGAAGACTTCAGACCTCACTACAGAGTAGACCCTCTGACTCAGTCAATGAGGCTGATGTGGGAAGGACTCCTGAGTGCTAAGAGAGTCTCTGAACAATATCAGTCTCTGAACAGAGTCTCTGAGTCTCCAGCCCTGTGAATTGAAGGAAAAGGTAGGTGGGAGAAGGCTTCCACAGAACTCCACTGACCCGAGCAAGAATCTGAGTCATGTCTCTGCAACTGAGCAAACATTTACACTTGTCAACAAGAATAAAATGGAAAACTACACTTGAAAGTCCTGGGGAGGAAAAAATAAAATCAGGTCCTTTCTTGTGTTCTCGGAGAAGAATCTAGCTTCTCCGCAGCCCCGTCCTAGCCAGTGCAAAAGACACAAAAGCAAGAGTTTTGGAGCTGAAGTGACAGTACAGCAGATAAGAATCTGCTCTGCATGTGGTTTATGGGTGTAATCCCCAGCACCCCACATGATCCCCCCAAGTCCAGCCCACAAGGAGTGATCCTTGACCACAGACCCTGGAGTAAGCTCTGAGCATGACCACAGGGTGTGGCTCCCAAACAAAACAAAACAAACAATAGAAAGTTGAAGAACCTGAAGTTAGAGGTTGTTATTAGGTACTAGCTAGATACTGTTAGTCTTACATTCTTGTTTTCCTTCTCAGTGTTTAACTACTTACCACAGTGATCATAGGTTCCCTCTTGTCTTTCCATGTCCTTACTGAGAATTGGGTGGAGAAAGATTTAACAGACTTTGAACAGAAGGTCCCTTCCTTTCCACCCACCAAGAGCGCTGTTTTCCTCCTCATACTTTCCATAAGTTTCATTTGTGCCACTTACAGTCCAAATAAAGACTCTAAAGCATAGGAAGGGGCGGCCGGAGCAATAGTACAGTGGGTAGGGCTTTTGCCTCACACATGGTTGTCCCGGTTCAATCTCCAGCGAGCACTGCTAGGTGTAATCCCTGAGCACAGAGCCAGGAGTAAGCCCTGAGCAGGTGTGAACCAAAAAAGTAGATAGATAGATAGATAGATAGATAGATGGATGGATGGATGGATGGATGGATGGATGGATGGATGGATGGATGGATGGATGGGGTGGGTGGGTGGGTGGGTGGGTGGGTGGATGGATGGATGGATGGACGAACGGACGGACCCGGATGGACAGACGGACGGATGGACGGACGGGTGGATGGGTGGGTGGGTGGGTGGATGAATGGATAGATGGATGGATGGATGGAGGGAGGGAGGGAGGGGGAGGGAGATAGATAGATAGATAGATAGATAGATAGATAGATAGATAGATAGATAGATAGATAGATAGATAGATAGATAGATAGATAGATAGATAGATAGATAGATAGATAGATAGATAGATAGATAGATAGATAGATAGATAGATAGATAGATAGATAGATAGGTGGGTGGGGTGGGTGGGTGGGTGGGTGGATGGATGGACCGGACGGACGGATGGACGGATGGATGGACGGACAGACGGGACTGGATGGAAGGACGGGTGGATGGGTGGGTGGGTGGGTGGATGAATGGATAGATGGATGGATGGAGGGAGGGAGGGAGATAGATAGATAGATAGATAGATAGATAGATAGATAGATAGATAGATAGATGATAGATAGATAGATAGATAGATAGATAGATAGATAGATAGATAGATAGATAGATAGATAGATAGATAGATAGATAGATAGATAGATAGATAGATAGATAGATAGATAGATAGATAGATAGATAGATAGATAGATAGATAGATAGATAGATAGATAGATAGATAGATAGATAGATAAAAAGAAAGCATAGGAAGGAAAAGAGGACCTTCCTATGCACCTGTCTCCTTAGCCACCTTTCACTAGATGTTGCAACCACATCTGTGAAGCTGTATACAAAGTCAGTTTATTTTCTGGCTGCAAAACTGCCAATGTGTCCTTGGGAATGTGCCGCGGTGTGGATTTCAAAGACTTTTGAAAGTTCACACTGCAGGTGGGAACCAGCAAACATGCAAACCCATTCAAAGGCGTCTGCAAATTCCCCATTTCCATTGTTTTTCTAGCAGACTAGAGACCTGGTACCCGCCCCGCCCACTCTACCCACCCTCCCTGGAGAGACGTTGCCCCTTCCTTCTTCTTTTCATTTTTTGGGTCTCTCCTGTCAAGTCCCAGTGCCCTCTTCTGAAAATTGAGTTTCAGAAAGAACCTAAGTTGGAGCTGCCTAGAGGGGTCGAGTGTTTGCCCTGCACACGGTGGACCCAGCTTCGATCCTCAGCACCCCATAGGATCTCCTGAGTCCACCAGAAGTGATCCCTGAGAGCAAAGCCAGGAGTAAAGCCCCTGGGGGGATAAAAGGCACGTGAGTATAAAAAAGAGATGGTGGAGTGGCTGGTGGAAGGAGGTAAAGTAGTTTGGGGCTGGAGAAGTAGGGGGATGGCTCTTCCAGATGCCACCAGCCTGTCCTTCACATGCCTCCAAGACTCCCCTGCCTGACACCCCCATACACTCAGCACGTATGGATTTCTCCTCTTCAGACTCCTCATCTCCCCAAAACAATCATGTCTGAGCAGAGACTGAGGATAGGTACAACCCAATTGGAGAATCAGAGAACTCTGGCCCAAATATGCTAAAGCCAAGCAAGACCTTCAAGTTTCTGGGGGAAGGAATGCCCTCCCCCAGTCTCTCTCTTCCTAGGGGGCAATCTAGAAACCTAAAGGGGGTGGGGTGGGGAGAAAGGTGGGATGGCAAATGATTTTTCCTTTTCCTTGACAGTTTTCCTTTCCCTTTTCCTGCCATAAGTCAAGTTGTTGCTTCTGTGATTAGGATCCATGTGTAGTTCCATGATAGGTGTAAGCAAAAGGATGTCATCAATTCTCAGAAATGTCCAACAATGGTAACTGAACAGATCGGACGAAATGGTCTTCCGGAGGTCTCTGTGACTCTTCCAACAGGGCCTGCTTTTGCCCTGGAATTCCATTTAATATTGAAAGTTAAAGCTTTCCCTCTCTGGGCCCTGAGCAATAGTACAGTGGGTAGGGCATTTGCCTTGCACACAGCAGATCCAGGTTCAATCCCCAGTACCCCATGTGATCCCCGAAGTACTGCCAGTAGTAATTCCTGAGTGTTGGGCCAGGAATAACCCCTGAGAATCTCTGGATTGACCCAAAAAAAGAAAAAAAAAGGCTTCCTCTCTCTGTCCCCTTTCTTACCCAAACAACCCCATATACAGGTACAAATGAATTCACTTTGTTGTGTTGCTACTATTTTGAGGAGTTTTGATCTAGTAGAGAAAGTCATTCCAAATGTTGTTTTTTTTAAAGAGCAAAGTAAATCTCAGCCTAGCCAGCCCTATTGGGCTCTGAAGCACACTAGGGAGGAAGTTGGGAGACTGGGAGCAGAAAGGAAGGGCTGCCTATAAATTCAGCACTCCTGGAGCTACCTGAGGAAGGATGGTCCCTAAAGAAGGACAGCCCCGAAGGAAGGATGGCCCAAAGGCAGGATGGTCCCACGGAAGGATGGCTTCTCCTCCATCTGCCACCAACATTTCTACCAACCTAAACTTCCAGGTGCACCTCCACTAAGTCTTTTCTTGAGTTTACACTTGCTTAAGTAAAGGAAACGGAAACAAAGCAAACAAAAACCCTATGGAGCAGACTCTCCCTGAAGCTATAAAGCAAATTATCATTTGTCTGACAGATTCCCTTTTTTGAAACAATGCCTCTGAGCCCCGTTTTATTTCAAACTCTTCAAGCATTACTTCACGTTAATACATACATTATGATAAATAACCGGGCTAATCGAACATCTGAAATGGACATCATTTCTGAATACCCTTATAAGGGGGTGCTGCCTTCTAGACAGAAAAAAAATTGTCTTTGATGTTCATTTTGTCAATAAATATTTACTGAACTTCTACTATACTGGCAATAGAAATGGATTATGAGTAAAATGGACAGAAGTCTCAACCCTCAATGGATCTGACATTCTAGAATGTTGGGAAACCAGAAATTGTTCCTACATGGTGACTGGAAACGCACGTGGAAGCTTCTTTATTTCTTTACTTATTTTATGTCTTGGGAACTGTTCCAGTCGTTCAAAGTTCACCAGGTTTTTTCTGCCATAAACCAGAATTTATAATCCTAATAACGGGCAAATAAGTGGTCCTTTGCCGTTCTGGATCATCTCCCCAACTGGACAGTTCCAGTGTAGTCATCTCCCTGCACCACTTCCCCCAAGCCCCCAAAAAAAAAAAAAGCAATCAGTTGCTGAGCCATGGTCTCTCCTTTGGGAGGTCCAAGTTGCTGGTCCAGCAAGAGTGGAAAGACCAGGGCATGACCCCACGACCGGGCCTCTTCCCTGCCCTTCTGGCCTCAGCAATTCCCTGGACAGGCGGCTCCACCAGGGCTGGGGGTGGGGGCTGCCAGCCTCTTAGGGCTGAACTCTCCATGAACCAGGAAGGGAAGGGGGGGGGGTCAGCAGAGCCCAGCCAGCCAGAGCGGGCAGGACAGATGAGGCTCTGGGGCAGCCTCTCTGGCTGAGTAAATATTGAACTGCCCCATCTCCAAGGTGGGGGGTTGAAACGGGAGCTGTCAGGCCAGGGTAAACTGAAGGGAGCTTCAGGCCTCTGAGGAACAGAGGGCGCACGCTTTGTGGGCTCCTTCCCCACCCCCTTAAGTTCCCCCAGGCTGGAAAGACTGCAGAGCTCACAACTGCCTGGCCCAAGGCCAGTAATTTTGAAAGCTGGAGAGAAGCAAACTAGGGAAGGCCAGTGACATGAATGAGCCCCGTCTCGGACAGTAGGCGCCTCTCCACAGGCTTCCCTACCCCACCGTTCCATGGCCTCTCGTCACCAACGTTCACATTCCTTGTTTTTTCCTAATTTAAATTTCATTTCATTTCAGACACTGTGACTTACGAAACTGTTATGACTGGGGTTTCATACCTGAAATATTCCAGCCCCACAGTCTCCACCATCATCCCAATGGCCCTCCCTGCACTGTTCCTCCTCCCTGTGGTAAACTTCCTACCTAACGTCTTCTCTCTCCTCAGAGGACAGGACCGAGCCATGCTGCAGCAGACTCCTTCAACTTAAAGACTGGGAGTCCAAGAGCGTTAAAGGGACTGCTTACTTGAAGACACACAACCAGTAGAATAAAATTGGGTCTGCTGAGTTTCTACAAAATGCTTTCATCTCTGAAGTGTCAGATCTATTCATTTCCCAATGGTGAGCACCCTGGGGTAAAAGTCAGGAACTCGACCTGTTTGCTGAAGGGCACAGTGGCTTGCGCTTCTCTGTCCTCCCAGGATTACTCATTAAATATGTTGCGTCTCCCACCCAGGACTCACTCTGATTATATAAAGTCTTATGTACCAGAGAAGTTCATGTACCAGAGAGTCAAAGAAATAGCAAAAGCTGAAGCATCTGGAATATTGTGGTTGAGTCTTGCAAAGGGGGTCAAGCAAGGAAGTCCTTAGAGACAGGACTGTACCATTAAGGGGGAAATCTGGGACAATTATACCGAAGCTAATCTCATATTTCACAGTTGGAATGTGTTCCCAGCATTACATAATCAAGCAGTCCTACCAAGAGCATGCCTCATCAAGATACCATACTCACAGTATGGGACATGCCCCTGATCTCTTTCTTGTAATTATTGTATTCCCCAGTAGCAAGTTCTTGCAGGTCATGGACGGGTCTATGGATGCAGTGCAGGTGGGGGTATGTAGGCAGAGGCTTGTTTGTTTCCATCATTCTAAGACTAAGAACAGCTCAGTGTAAGAAAGCAATCAAAAAACATGTTAAGCGGGGCCGAGCGATAGCCCAGAGGTAGGGCGTTTGCCTTGCACGCAGCCTGTGCCTGCCCGGGTTCGGTCCCCAGCATCCCATATGGTCCCCCGAGCACTGCCAGGAGTAATTCCTGAGTGCAGAGCCAGGAGAAACCCCTGAGCATTGCCGGGTGTGACCCAAAAAGAAAAAAAAAAATCTTAAGCTACAATACAGAGGTTAAGGTGCTTAACTTCCATCCCACTGAACCCAGTTCGAATCCCAAGCACCACATATGGTTCCCCAGAGTACTGGCAAGGGTGACCCATGATTAAGGGTCAGGAGTAAGCCCTGACCACTGTTGGGTATGGTTCAAAAATCCAAAAAAACGAAAAATTCCTTTCACAAATATATAAAATAGAAAAAACTTTACTGAATTCTGCCATGCAATATTCTAAGTATTTCACTATAAAAATATGGGGCTGGAGCGATAGCCCAGCAGGTAGGGCGTTAGCCTTGCATGCGGCCAGCCCATGCCAGCCCGGGTTCGATCCCCGCATCCCGTATGGTCCCCCAAGCACCGCCAGGAGTAATTCCTGAGTCCAGAGCCAGGAGAAAACCCTGAGCATTGCTGGGTGTGACCCAAAAAGCAAAAAAATAAAATAAAATAAAATAATAAAAATAGATAGATATTTGTTTTTCAGCATCCTCCATTTTACACCTGCAGGAATAAAAGCACAGAAAAATTAAATAACTGACAAAAAAACATCTATATAATAAAAAAGGAACCATAATGAAAACTAAATCATAGTTCATGTACCAGAAATACAGTTCAACAGGCTGAAGCACGTGTTTTACATATAGGAGTCCCAGGTTCCAACCCTGCCACTACATGGCACCCCATAATCTAGCTGGGAGTAGATTACCTCCAAAACAAACAAAAAAAATGTGAGATCCCTGGCCCCATTTGCACCTCTCGACAAATCAGGACCTTAAAATGTCTGTTTTCAAGATGTTTCCATCTTTCCCATGATGGAGTAAAGGGCAAGAGAGGAGAAGGGCTGGAAACCTCCTCTTTTCCGTCAGTAAGACCTGAAAGAGAGGTATCTCAGCCAGACGCACTCAGCTTCTACCTGTCCTTAGTCCAATAACCCTGTCTCTAGTCCCCAACACTTCTACCAGGGATCAAACAACAGGACTGTGAAGGAGTGAGACCAGGTACACATCACAGAGGGTAAAGATGCGTACTGGAGTAGGTCAGAAATAGAACCAAGGGACAGAGGAAAGAGCATGTCCTTTGTGATAATGATCATTATATTAAAGCCCACATGTATTAGGAACTGTCGCACGCCTTTTACACCACTAACCCCATCATCAACCCAGGAAAAACAACACAATTTACACCCCCTTTTGTAGATAATAGAACTAGGCACAAAGAAATAGACGACTTACCCAAGAATACAAGGTTGTGAGGGGGGTTTCTGATTCGAAAAGATTCAAACAGAGGTATCCTGGTCATCTCCCCAGCCCTCTGAATTTACTCTGGGGCCCATATGGGTCTCCCCTGTCTCATCATCCATAGCAGCTGCCCCTTCCCCAATCATATCCTCCTCTACTTCTCCCTCAGTCCCACCAGCTGCCTCCCAGCAGCCCCTGGTATTGGCACAGGGATGTTCATAATAGAGAAGCTCAAATCATGAGCAAGAAGAACTTCAGGGTTGTTGTTTTTTAGTGTGTGTGTGTGTGTGTGTGTGTGTGTGTGTGTGTGTGTGTGTGTTTGATGTCTTTACTCCTCTTCCTTGGGCAGGAGATCAAAGAGCCTCATGTTGGGAGAACAAACGCTGAAGGAAAAGGCAAATGAAAGAGAAAAAGTTCACACTTTGGGAAACAGATGGGTGTGGATGGTTGGGTGAAGCAGACACTTGGCTGCCCCCTACCAACACATCTCGGGCTGTGGAGGAGGGGCTGGGGAACTCCCCTGAAACCTTGAGGAACTCTCAACCAATCCTGAGAAGGTTTCTCCTTCAGCAAGAGCAAGAAAAGGATTATCTCTAAGGTTTTCTATTCTCAAAACAGGAGAGTTTATTTATTTTAGCTACTAAACAGCGATAATCATTGTAGAAATCTTCCAAATCTTGTAGAACTTGCTGTGGTAAACATAAAACCCCCTCTCCTCAGAAACTAGGGAGAAGTCTCTGAGTTGAAGAAATTCTGCATTTAAAGTTAATCAAAACCGGG
>JAJIBD010034488.1:0-22894 GCA_021461705.1 Cryptotis parvus | reverse complement strand
GGGAATCAGGGACATTGGTGGTGGGAAATGGGCACTGGTGGAGGGATGGGTGCTGGAACACTGTATGACCGAAACCCAAATATAAACATCTTAGTAATTGTATATCTCACGGTGGAATAATAAAATATATTTTTTTAAAGTTAGAAAGGTAAAAGACTGAACCAAAGTCTATTACTTTCTTAGGTATCTTAAAAATGGATTATAGCAGGAGCCGAAGAGCTACAGCAGTGGGAAAGGCACTTGCCTTGCACATGGCTGCCCCGTTCGATTCCTGACACTGCTAAGGTCCCGAGAGCCTGTCAAGAGTGATCCCTGAGCACAGAGCCCCGAGTAAGTCCTGAGCACTGCTGGGTATAGCTCAAAAAACAATAGCAATAGATGCTTGTTCTTCTATCTACTGTCTCTCTAAAAATGTCATAGGATCTGGGGCCAGAGCAATAGCCCAGGCGGGTAGGGCGTTTGCCTTGCACACGGCCGGCCTGTACCCCGCCCGGGTTCGATCCCGGCATCCCATGTGGTCCCCCGGCGCCGCCAGGGGTGGTTCCTGAGTGCAGAGCCGGGAGTAGCCCCTGAGCGTCGGCGGGTGTGACCCAAAAAAGCAAAATAAATAAATAAATAAATAAATAAATAAATAAATAAATAAAAAAAAAAAAAAAAAAAAAAAAAAAAAATGTCATAGGATGAACAACTCCAGAAGAGTTAGAATTTGTGTCAGCCAACCAGCGAAGCTTCGTGTGTGGGTGTGTGTGCGTGTAAGGGAGGGTACTTTCAACCGTGACTAAACTGCACCTAGAGAAATATAGTCTAGAACATGGACGTGGCCTCGCTGCTCCTTGCAGGCCCAGACATGGCTGGGAAGGGAGCCCAGGAGGCGAGCGGGCTCCCTCCCTGCTCTCCGGCCGCCTCAGGCGCTCTCCCTGCTCTTCCTCTGTGGCTTTCCCGCGTGCACACTCGTCCTATGCTCACACAGAGATGGCGCGTGCACGCACACACAAATAACTCTCAGCAGGCACAGAAATCAAAGCCTAGCCCCGTGGTTTTTAAGTGAGCCAGTCCAATTTCCTTCTTTGTAGCCCTTGACACACGCTCGCTGGGAGCCGTCTGGAGTTTCTCTGCCCTGCTCCCGCACCAGAAGGCTCAGCACTGCAGGTCAGGAGATGATAAGGGAACCCAGAGTGTAATTTCCAAGGACTGCACAGCCCTGTCAGCAGCTCCGGAGGCGGGTTACTCAAGCATGGCAGGAAGAGGGAAGCCGCAGTGATGGGAGCTCAGCAGCCACAGTGCAAGCAGGTCTCAGCAGGGCACGGCGCCGCCGCCTCTAGCCCGAGGCCCTGCTGCCTCCCGGAGATGAGCTCGGCTGTAAAAGCTCTCGAACCCAAATGGCAACAACACAAGTTCCCACTGGCAAAGGAAGATGAAGGACCAGGACTTGGTCAAACCCCAAACAGTCAGCACTCTCCACAGAAACTCTCCATCCAGCAGACCCGGTTCCACACCAGGGATGTGCCAAATAAAGAAACTCAATTCATATGAAATCCCAAGTCCAAGAGGCTGCTTTCAACAGTCTTTGAGGCCAATTTCTGGTCTCCCTCTGAAACAGCACTATAAATATCAGGGCTTTTAGAACACATCTCTGGCATGAAAATCCCCCCAGCCCTTCTGAACAGAATGCTGAACGCCCAAAAGTCTGCGCCAACGTGCTGATCTGCTCATAATGAGATTCCAGTACAAGTGGAATGTTGGGAGATTTCACTCCACTGCTGCCTACAGCACACAGACACGTTTCGGCTCAAGAGCTGGGGGGAGACGGGAGGAGGGGAGCCGAAGCGGCGCTCAGGGGTTCCGGGGCAGCTCCCAGTGATAATCTCGCCCAGCTGTGTGGACTTGAAGGTTCAAAGCTCAGTCCCAGTAGTGCTGAGCAGCCACGGTTATACTCTGGTGTATGGAAACCACAAAGGCTGCGGATCAAAGTCGGGGTCTGAGGGCTGTACTTCAGCCCACTGAGCCTCTCCCTGGCCTGTATTTTCCTTTTCTCTTAACATGCGTCAAGCCAAGCACTGTTCTACATCAATTTTTTTCATACAAATTATGGCCTACATGAATTTTTTTGGGGGGCTTTTTGGGTCTCACCCAACAATGCTTAGAGGTTGCTCCTGTCTCTGCACTTAGGAATCACTCCTGGCTGTGCTCGGGGACCATATGAGATGCCGGGATTGAACCCAGGTCGGTCACGTGCAAGGCAAACGCTCCAGCCCCAACTACTTTAATCTCACAATCCTATCTAAGTACTTTTATTTCTCTCATTTTACAGATGAGGAAAACACGATAGTTAACCTGCTCAAGCTCACACAGTTAACAAGGGGCAAAATGAGATAGTTACCTAACAGTTCATACTGAATTTAAATTTAGAGTGTTGGTCTCTTTTTTTTAATGGCCAAATCAGAACAGCTTTTGAAAGAAGGAAAAGGAAGTGTTGCCGGTAGCTCAGTCAAGTGGGGAGAAAGAGGGAGCCTCAAAACCAGTGTGTCTCTGTCTGCTCAAAACACCAGAGTCATCAGCAGTTTAGGACCTGCCTGGCTTGCGTCGGGCGGGTCCCTGCTGGCCCACAGCCCCCGAGGCCGCCATCAGACTGCACCTGGAGCCCTTGATGTGCACCGTGTCAGGGGGTGGTCCCCGTGGACGAGGGCGGGAGTGAGCTGCTCTCTGCAGCAGAGGAAGCCAGTTCTCACCTGGGGAAGGGGCTCCGTGTCTGTCGCCTTCTATCAGAAAGAATCCCAGGAGGAGGTGAACGACTGAAGCAAGACTTTTTTTTTAAATTGCTTTTTGGGTCACACCCGCGATGCTCAGGGGTTTCTCCTGGCTCTGCACTCAGGAATTACTCCTGGCGGTGCTCAGGGGACCATATGGGATGCCGAGGATTTAACCCAGGTTGGCACATGCAAGGCAAACGCCCTGCCTGCTGTGCTATCGCTTTGGCCCGCAAGACTTTTTTTTTACGGAACCAAATTTACTAAAAACGATGTGAGAGAGGTGGGGCTGGGTGATAGCCCGCGGGTGGGCGTTTGCGCCCGGCCTGGCGCCGGGTTCGTCCCCATCCATTGGTCCCCGGCCCGGTAATTCCGGGGGCCGGAGTCCGGCGCAAAAAAAAAAACGTGAGAACAGAGAAGAATACATGCGTTCTAGACAGGTCAGGGGCCTCTCCAACAAAGACACATGTTTGAAGGGGGAACATGTTTGAAAGAGCAAGGCTGGAAGGTTATCTTCTAAGTTGAAAGTGACTCCCTCGTTATGCCTTATAAAGGAATGGGGCTGGAGCGATAGCCCAGCGGGTAGGGCGTTTGCCTGGCACGCGGCCGGCCCATGCCGGCCCGGGTTCGATCCCCGGCATCCCATTTGGTCCCCGAGCACCGCCAGGAGTTATTCCTGAGTGCAGAGCCAGGAGTAACCCCTGAGCATTGCCCGGGTGTGACCCAAAAAAGCCAAAAAAAAAAAAAAGAGGGAAAAACCCTAAAGAATGTTTTTTGTTTGTTCTAGGACTACTCAGGGCTTCCCCCTGCTCTGTGCTCAGGGGCCTACATGTGGTGCGGGGCCCATCAATCAGGGTCAGCCGCATGCAGGACAAGTGCGGCACCTCTGCACTATCTCTCCAGTCCGTCAGAGTTTAAAAAATACAGACATTATCTGGAAAGTCTTTCGGAAGCACAGACTTTTGGTACCCTAGCCCTGAACCAGACCCGAAGGTCTCAAAACCTGATGTTCAAGGGCAACTCCCAGTCTGTTGCTCGGGAGACCATGCGGTACTGAGCCTGAACTTTGGCCTCCGGCATGCCCTGGCTTGCGCTCACCCCAGCCCCATGAACCTGCAATTGTTTTCTCTCTTTCTTTTATTATTTTATTTGCGGGGGAAGGGGGTCACTCCTGGAGATGTTTAAAGGAAGGTCTGCAACACAGGATTGAAATACGGTCGGCCAGAAGAATGACAAGGGCTCTACCTCCTGTACAATCTTTCCAAGAATTTACATTTTTTGATAGGTGACATAACAGCTTAATTTTATGGGTCACATTTTCAGGAACTCAGCTCTAGACGGTAGGCTGCAAATTTCTCCCGAAGCAAGAGGCACCTTTCTTGATACACCAGAGTATTCCCAGCACAAAGCGCAATACCTTAGTACCACCGTGTGCCCCCCCCCCCCCAAGAAACACAGGGCAAGATTGTTTCCCTAACGTACTGGTCAAAGTCTCAACCGTGACAGTGCAGATGCACAGCAGGCATCGTTCCAGAACGCCTAAACCCACCCGCCAACCCTAATCAAAGCAGCACCGTAGAAGTCAACCTTCCTGGGCTGAGGAGACAGACACGGGCCCTGAGGCACGCAGCAAGTCCCTGGGCCGCGGGGCTCTCAGCCCTCCTGAGCACTGCGGGTAAGGCCCACCATCTGACTGCATGGGATGTGCCCACTTTGTCCACAGGAGGGCTGGGAAGACTGGGGAGGGAAGGTGCTGCCCATCTTGCACGCAGCCCCCTCCCCCCAATCCTACACTGCCGGGTGACACACACACACACACCCGCCCAAATAGGGCAGATTCACTGCCAGCCGTTAACGATCATCCTTTTTAAACATCACTTATCACCTTACCAAAGACCTAAACTCAAAGAATCTCTGAGTGTCTACAAAGTTAAAATTAGCAGGAAGGAGTACCTGGACACTTACAGACTATGATTCTAAAGAAGCCCTTAAAATGCAAAACCAGGGGCTGGAGCGACAGCCCAGTGGGGGGGGGCGTTTGCCTTGCATGAGGTCAACTGAGGGTTTAATTCCCGGCATCCCACAGGGTCCCCCGAGCATCTCCAGGAGTAATCCCTGAGTGCAGAGCCAGGAGTCATTCCTGAGCATCACTGGGTGTGACACCCAAAAAGCCAGGGAAAAAAAAACAAAGCAAACCGTGAAGTCCCCATCAGTCTTCACTGCCAGGACTCGGCGCGCTCTCCAGACCGCGTGGGCTGGCAGCGCGCCGGCGTGGAGCCTTAGCCCTGGACTCTTCTCCGGTTGAACCGTGGCTTCTGAAGGGGTTGGTTTGAGGTTCAGACACAGCCTTGCTCAGGGGCTTACTCCTAGCCGAGGACCACTTCTGGGCGAACTCAGGAGACAACATACTGTGTTGGGCTTCGATCAAAGTGGGCTGACTCATGAGCAAGCAAAGGGCCTTAACCCCTTAACTCCCACCTATAATGGATTTTGTTTCCAACCTATCATATTAATAATCACTTGTATCACTTGTCCTCCCGTTGATCATTGATTGGCTCGAGCGGGCACCAGTAGCATCTCCATACGTCCTGTCACAAGCTAGTGTAGCCCAAAGGCATCTGCTCACTCCAGGAACATAAAGAGCCTCAAACCATTCCATCAGGTCATGGGAATGAGGTCTATAATTGTTACTGGTATTTGGCATATCAAATACGACACTGGTAGCTTCCCAGGCTCTGCCGCGGGTGGGAATACTATCATCATAATAAAAAATAATATATTAATAATACTATCATATTAATAATAAAAAATAAAAACCGTATTCAATATGCCAAAAACCAGTAACAATTATAGACCTCATTCCCATGACCTGAATGAATGATTTGAGACTCTTCAGGTTCCAGGAGCGAGCAGATGCCCTTGGGCTACACTAGCACATGACAGAACATAGGGGAGACTGGTGCCGCGCCCGAGCAAACAGATGAACAACAGGAAGACAGTGATACAAGTGAGTAACATTAAAAAACAGGGGGACTCTCGGTGCCACAACAACTGTTCCAGTTTCTGACTGCAAGATGTCGCCAGTCTTCTCTGTAAACAAGGCATCTGGGCAGAGAAACTACACAGGCCCTGGCCTTGCATGCAGCCCCATGGCTTGATGCCAGCGCTGCAAATGTTTGCACACCACCAGGAGTGACCCAGCGCCAGGATGGCTCTGAGCAATGCCAGGTCTGACCTTAATCCCTTCCCCCAACACCACCCTGAAAGGAAAGAAGCCTTAAAATGAGGAACAAGATAAGCTTTCTCCGGCCTTCTTTTGAGTTACAACATCCAGATAGAAAACAGAGCTATGAAGAAAAATAAATTAAGCTCAGGCTCCGTTAGAGAATGCATCTGTCTCACAGTCCTATCAACTTTCTAATTTTCGGAAAGGAAAATGCCGACGGGTTTTTGGCTGACGGCTCCCCACCAACGGCTGCGGAGGAGCAGCTGGCTCAGAGAGCAGCCCCAGATCAGGACAGAGATGAGCGGCGGCGAGGCAGCCGTCAGACGGGGACACAAAAACCAGGGCAAAGGAAAACGCTCCGGGACACAGCAGAAGCCACAGCCGGTGAGAAGGCGAAGAGAGCTGCAGAGCTCCGGGTAACGACACGCTGTCATCCCTCTGTGCCCACAAGACAGGCCAGAGGAGCCCCCGCAGCAGGGGGCACGAGGAAGGGGCCCGACGGGGTGGAGGCCTCGGAGTTCCTGCCTGACACGATCAAAGCAGCAGCGGGGGGGCGGGGGGGCGAGGGGTGTTTCTGGTTGCAAACCTCCAAGTCTTTTGGTTCCTGGTTGCTTTATATAATTGGGGGGGAAAATCACTAAGATCATTTAAAACCAATCTGAACCTCTGGTTTCAGGCCTGGCAGAGGTGTGAAACGGAAGGGGAGGGAGGAAAGGGGAGGGAGGGAGGGAGGGGGGGGGGGGGGGGGGGGGGGGGGGGGGGGGGGGGGGGGGGGGGGGGGGGGGGAGGGAGGGAGGAGGAAGGAAGGAAGGAAGGAAGGAAGGAAGGAAGGAAGGAAGGAAGGAAGGAAGGAAGGAAACACAAATCAAGGCTGGAGTAATAGTATCCTTGCTCTGCACAGAGCCGACCCTACAGTCCCCTCAGCATCACCAGGTGTGGCCCCGAAACAAAGCCAAAACAAAAACCCACACATCAGAGGCCTGGAGTAGAGATTACGGAGATAAGTGTAACTTTCCTTGCTGGCAGGGGCGGCTCTCAGAAGCACCAAGTCGGGCTGGAGCGGTAGCACAGCGGGAGGGCATTTACCTTGCACGCAGCCGAGCAGGGTTTGATCCCCGGCATCCCATATGGACCCCGAGAACCACCAGGAGTAATTCCTGAGTGCAGAGCCAGGAGTAACCCTGAGCATCTGAGCGTCTCTGGGTGTGACCCAAAAAGTCTGGGACAGTGCAAGGACCCGCCCCTTCCTCTTTGCCGGCAGACAGCGGGAGCGGCAGCAGTCAGGTCTCCAGCCCCAAAGTAGCCCAAAAGGCATGAAGGCCACATCCTTGGGATGCAAACCCTGAGCCCTTTCAAGATGGAGAGGAGGAGGCGCACCAGTGATGTCGAGAATTCAAGGCTGTTTCCTACAACGCCCCAACAGACTCTCACCAGGCAGGGAGAGTTTGGGCAAAGCACCAACATACAACCAACTTTGGCTGGGCACTGTGGGCCATACCCGCTGGTGCACAGGGGATCTAACCAGGACCGGCTGCTTGAGGGGCAAGTGCCTCACGCCACCCACCTCTGCGGCCCCTCTGAAACCAACTCTGCAAGGTGTGAAGGGCGCGCGTTCGGAGAGAATCTGCATCTCAGGGTGAGGCGCTAGGCCTGGCTTTTCCCTCTGCAGAAGGTGTTATCCCTGGAGTGAGACCCCCCGGCCCCCTATTCCTCTCAGCGATTTTACTTCCTTGCTGTCTCCTCCTGAAATTCTTTTCTGTGAGGGAAAGCCCGGGAAGAGATCAGGGCTGACTTCCGTCTTCACGCAAGAACTGACTCCGGCCCGAGTGCACAAACCCCAAGAACGGCATGAGGGGCCCGTCCCCCCACACAGGTCAAGTGGGCGCAGGCAGAGCCTGCCGGACAGCTCCTGCGTGACCCGGTGGAATTCATTCTCCCCTTCCTTCCACGCAGGCGAGAGAATATGCTCAGCAGTCACTCTGGGCTCTGCCGGGGCCCTGTGCGGCACCAGGCATCCACAGTGGGGCGGGCACGCGGGACAAGCACTTGTCCTGGGCTACCTCCTGCCCGGCCCACTCCAGACACATCACCTGAAGCCTGGCCAAGAGCCAGCAGTCGGGGACCTGCGCCTCCAACACACTAAAGCAAAGGCCAAGGGAACACACAAGAGACAGGCCCTGCTCCCCGGTGATGTTCCCCGTTTCTGCAGCCAGCAGAAGCCGAGGCAGGAGACCTCAGCAATAACCCAGGGCCTGAGCAGCAATGCTGGGCCTCAGGAAAGGCAGAAACTCCGCCTCTAGGGGCGGAGCGATAGCCCAGGGGTAGGGGCGTTTGCCTTGATCTCCGGCATCCCATATGGTCCCCCGAGCACAGCCAGGAGTAATTCCTGAGTGCAGAGCCAGGAGAAACCCCTGAGCAATGCCGGGTGTGACCCAAAAAAGCAAAAAAAAAAAAAAAAAAAAAAAAGGGGAGCAATGGCCCAGTGGGTAGGACGTTTGCCTTACACATGGCCGGCCTGTGCCAGCCCGGTTCGATCCTCGGCATCCCATATGGTCCCCCGAGCACCGCCAGGAGTGGTTCCTGAGTGCAGAGCCAGGAGTAACCCCTGAGCATTGCCGGGTGTGACCCAAAAAGCAAAAAAAAAAAAAAAAAAAGGGCCGGAGCGATGGCCCAGCGGGTAGGACATTTGCCTTACACTGGCCGCGGCCAGCCCGGTTCGTCATTGGTCCCGGCCCGCGGAGTGGTTCTGAGTGAGAGAGGGTCCCTGAGCTTGCGGGTGTGACCCAAAAGCAAAAAAAAAAGGGCCGGAGCGGTGGCCCACGGGTAGGACATTTGCCTTACCATGGCCGGCCTGTGCCAGCCCGGTTCGATCCATATGGTCCCCCGAGCACCGCCAGGAGTGGTTCCTGAGTGCAGAGCCAGGAGTAACCCCTGAGCATTGCCGGGTATGACCCAAAAAAGCAAAAAAAAAAAAAAAAAAGAAACTCCGCCTCTAGTTCAATCCCCACCGTGGCGAGAAGGAGCCTGAGCAGGACTCTGAATAGTCACGGTCTCCTTCAGTGACCAGCAGTGGAAGAGGACAATTACATCGACCTACCAACAGGCTTTGTTATCTGTTCATAAAGGGGACGGCAGGAACTCCAGTCAAGATTCTTCCCAACTTTCAGAAGCTCTAGGTCAGGGCGGCGTGACAGTACAGTAGGGAGCCGGCCTTGTACCCGGCACACCTGGATTCCATCTCCGGCATCCCCTGCATCACCAGGAGTAATCCCCTGAGCGCAGCACCCTGGCTGTGGCCCACAAACAAAACAACAAAAAGGGAAGTTCTCAGTTCAGAACATGTTTTGCTGTTTTTTTTAAACAACCTGATTTTTATTTCTTTGCTCTTTTGTATCACACGCAGCAATGCTCAGGGGGTTACTCCCTGGCTCTGCACTCAGGAATCACTCTTCGTGGTGCTCGGGGACCATACGGGATGCCGGGGATCGAACCCCGGGTCGGCTGAGTGCAAGGCACAAGCCCTCCCCGCTGTGCCCTCCCCGCTCCAGCGCATGTTTTGCTATTTGTCCCATATGGAAAGAACATTCCAAACCAATGAAACCATGTCAAGCGCTACCTTAGAGAGGAACAGCCGTGTCCTCACCGTCAACCCCCGACCTAAGCGCAGCTCCTTCCCTCTGAGAGTGGCTCCTCCACAGGGCCCCAAGCCTTGCCCTCCTGGACTTTAGGGCCCACACTAGAAATCTCTCTCGCAGCGCTTTCATTTCTTAAAACATACAAGCATTTAAACTGATTTCAATGAACAAAGGCTTATGGAAACGCATCCATGAACAGACTGTTCCAAAAAGGTTGTGGGATGTGTAAGAAAAGGAAGCAGAAGGAGAGAGAGAGAAAGGAGATAAAGAACCTGCCATGGAGGCAGGCTGGGGAAGGGAGGGAGGTGGGGACATTGGTGATGGGAAACGGGCAGGGGTGGAGGGATGGGTGTTGGAACACTGTATGACCGAAACTCAAACATGAACAACTTGTAATTGTATTATCTAACGGTGGTATAATAAAATATTTTTTTTAAAAAAAAAGGTTGTGGGGACAATAACTGGCAAGAAGTTTTTATTGTTGTTGTTAATAGTAAATCAAACTACTCAGCAAATTTCTGCTTCTCAACGTTCTTTTACATGGACAGTTCCCTAAGCCCCACCAGAAGGGAACCCTGAGAACAGAGCCAGGAGGAAGTCACTGGGTATGGCCCCAGAAACCTAAAACAAAGGTATTTGCCGCACAGAGCATCTGCCTCGTAAGTATATGGTCAAAAGTTCAAACCCCGGTGTCCCACATGCACACAGCACAATTCTGAGAACAGTGTCGTTTGAGCTGGCAGCTTTATTATCTGTGATCTCTGGTGCCAAAAGAGAATTCCAACCACACTCTAGCCAGGGTTAGGCAAGTACCGAAACAATGAGATCTGGCAAGCATGAGAACTAGAGTGCCAACCCTGCCAAGCGCCCGAACTTGGGGGGGAGGCCCCCAGGAGCAGCACCAGGCACATGGTCAGTCATTGCAGCAACCACAATTAGAACAGCAATGGCAATGGGGAGAAGGGAGGGAAAACAATTTTTCCTGAAAAGTTGGAAGAATTAAAAATGAAAATCCTTCCCAGGAGCCTGGGGAGAGCTTCGATGCAGAGCTCCAGCCACTGGTCCGAGGCTGCGGGTTTTACGGCCAGCACCACACGCACACCAGGCCGCCATCCTCGGGGCACTGATCTTGGTAACCCCATCAAGTGTGACCTCCAGCGCACCGCAACCACGGGTACAACCTCCAGTGCATCCCACAGCCCCAACACCACAACCAAGCGCAAGAGACCAGGGGACCAGAACGCCGTAGAGGGAAGGGCGCGGCCGCAGCGCCTTCTCTGCCGTTTCGTCCTGCTCAGCTGCCCCATCTCAGGCTCAAAGCACAGCGAGTAACCAAGGGACATTTGGCACCAAAGTGTTTCCTCAGCTGAATGAACTATATCCGTCCAGTCAATGATGATCTTTTTCTCTTTTTTGGGTCTCAGTCGGCAATGCTCAGGAGGTGCTCGGGGAACTACTGGGATGCCAGGGATCGAACCTGGGTCAGTCACATGCAAGGCAGGCACTGGGTGTGGCCTAGAGTCCTAAAACCAAGGTATTTTCAGGCTGACGAATAGAGCAGCAGGCAAACACCCACCGCCTACCCTCAGGTCCAAGTAATTGCTGACGCATAGAGCAGCAAGCAAACACCCTCCCTACCCACAGTACTACCACTCAGGTCCTCAATGATAATCTAAGGACGTCACCCACTCAGTCCCTGGACCTGTAAGAGAACATGGGCTCCATTTGTTTCTGTTGGGAATTACCACAGCTAATTAAGACTTAAATCCAAAATGAGGCCAAGCATTGTTAATCCTTGCACCCAAAGACTCCCACTGGGGCTTAGGAGATTGCAACAAGAAAACAAAGGTCACTCTCAGAAGTGGCCACTTTTCTGCCCAGAAAGAACAACAGTTATCAACATGAATTCATGGCAAGAGTTTCCTGAAGTAGGTGTCGGGAACAGTGTTAATGGACCTAAACAGAAGCAAGACTCGTGGCTCTCCCAGGCCTCTTTAAAACAATGTTAACCATCTGCACTCCAGAGAAAAGGGAGAAGCGGGCGGGCTAAGGAATGGGCAGCTGGGTGAGGTGGACTCTGCTGAGGTGGACGAAGGAAGGCATCTGCCACTTATGCATGGAGTCTCCTGGGCACCTGCCAGTGGCGAGAGAGGAGCTCTCGTAATTGTAATTCGTGTAAGAAAGCCCACAGCCCAGTTGCCGGAGGCAGCCAGACGCTGCTAAGATCTCCAGATGTGCCGGAGACTAAGCTCAAAATACCAACAGTCAAGAAGTCGGTGGTAGGAACTAGCCCCCTGATGTAGCAATGAGGGCATCATCATGCAGACGCACGCGCGTGCAGCCCCCTATTTATTAGCACGCACACAGGGAGCTAGGTATTCCCTCTTGCAGCTGATGTAATTACAGAGAAATCAATTTCTGCTCCATCTGCTGGGATCAGCTCAAAGCACAGGGTGTGCGGAACACCGAGCAAAAAAGAAGAGCCAGACGAACAGCTCATAGCAGCCCGACGGCCTGGCAGGGAGACCGAAAGCCAAAGGCTGAGCTGACCCCAGACTTCGGCCCTGCTGCATGAGCCCTGCAGGCTCCACTCAGCTCTTCCTCCCTGCGGGAGGGGGCCGGCCCGTCCAGCCAAGCTCCTTCCAAGCGCAGCAGAAGGTGAGCTGTCATTACACTCTTTGGCAGCTATGAAACCAGCACTGGACTTTGACTCCCGTCATCAAGGGAGATCCGGGCCAACATCTACTCCTTCAGAGGCCAAAGAATTTTCCAGGGCCAAACTTGTAGCGCTCACCGGCTCCCAGGGGCTGGCTGATGAAAAGGATCAGTGGTGAGCAGCATCTCCCGGGCCTTTCTCTCCCCAAAGGAGGCCCCTTTGTTTGTCAGTAGCCACAGGCAGAACTCTGGGTGGGTACCACGCCAGGAGCATTCTTAGCCCCTCCTCCCGCTGGGACTTAACAGGGTTACTCGTTCCATGGAGAACAGCATTCAATCTAAAGCCGAGGGTCATGGAACTTATCAATGGCTCAGGACAAAATGTCAGTCAGGCTGAGAACCACACAAGGTCTGAGGAAGTAGTCGGGTGGACAGGGTGGGAGGTTCTCAACTTGCCCTGCGGAAAGCTGATCTTAACAAGGAACTGCCCCCAACACTACTGAGCCCAAGACATTACCTTACAGTGATGCCCAGCCTATTACTGTCGGCAGGAGACATTACCATACAGTGATGCCCAGCCTATTACTGTCGGCAGGGATCCTCTAAATTGGGAGGACACCGTCGCCCCTGTCAGCAGCGGTCTCCCCTTGGGACGGGTCAGTGCCGACACACTCAGCAACAACCTTCCCACAAAGCAGAGCGCTGGGCGGCCAGTCCCGGCAGGGCCGGCCGTCAGCGGCAGCCGGAAAGGCCACCTCTTACCTTTTCAGCCTTGACCTTCTTTTAGCGGGCGACACTCATTCTCCCCTTCCTCGGGCTCCGGCTTAGCTCCCAAAGGGTTGAGCGCTGCCCCCGCTCAAGGGCTATACTCCCAAGAGGCTCCACAGCTCCTGTGTCCACCCCGGTACTTCCGTCATATTGCCCACCCGGCCTCCCAAGGGCACCGGCTGGAGGATCCCGGGATCCTTCTCTGTGCAAGTCCCCACTCCTTCGCTTCTCTCCTTCTTGCTCTTCGACGAGCTGTTCTCCTTCTCCTTTTTGGAACCAGCCACACTGCGGGCGCCTTGGCCACCTTCTCTGCGCCCTTGGGAGCAACAGCAGCCACCAGGCCTCCCGCACTGGCGCCTGCCTCCGCCGGCCCCTGCCCCTCTTTCTTGCCAGCGGCTCCCTCACTGGGCGTGAACAGGGGACGTCCCCGGCGCTGGCTTGCCAGCGCCCTTGCCACTCTTACTCCTTTTGGACTTGGACTTGCCTTCCTTCCCTTGAGGACCAGGCACTGGGGTCACGAACTTGATGTTGTCGGGCAGCGTGGCCACGGCGTTGGGAGCCGGGATCCCCACCTCCTTCGAGCCTGACATTTCCAGTTTCTGCTGGTCCTTCTCCAGATCGGCGTCCAGGTCAATGATGAGGTTCCCTACTCCGATGTCCCACTCATCCCCCACTGTCGTACGTCTCCACCGGGTTCGCGTCCACTCCTTTCCCTCCGGAGGCTCCACCGCTCAAGGACATCGTGAGAGTCAACGTCCACCGCAAGATTCAAGGCTCTTCCTGGCCCCCAGCTGCCCTAGCTTCCGCTGCAGCTACGTGCTCAGACCTGCCACGGTGCTCAGCACATGCCCAGTGGACCACATCATTGCTGGAAAAAAGAAAAGGCAAAGAGCTGTTAAAGAAACAACACAGGCAAAGAGAGAGCCTGAAATAAACTCCCGCCGAAGCCATCTCTTCTCCTCGGGCGGCGCGGCCAGCACACTGCAGTGGACACGACACACAGGCTCCACTGTACTTCTAGCTCAGTCACACTGGACCTAGGGAAACATTAATTCCCACTCCATGTCCCTATGGGAAAAGACAGAATTTCCGACCACCCAGAGATTCTGGTAAGCCTGAACTTGGAGGCCTCTAGAATTGGTTCCCCATTCCAGAGACGTATGTCCCCCACCACTGCCAGATGGCAACTGTCCCTCCAAGCAGGCCCCCAGCATATCACAGACCCAAACTCTAGAACAAGGTTACACACACCCCATTTCTCATGGTTTCTTCTTGAATTATCAGCAACTCAGAGTGGTCTAGGAAGGCGGGAAAAGCCATCCACTAGGGCCGCAGCGAGAGCACAGCAGGGAGGGCGTCTGCCTTGCACGCAGCTGCCCTGGGTTCAATCCCTGGCATCCCATATGGTCCCCCAGCATCGCTGGGTGTGACCAAAAAAAGGCCCCCCACCCCAAAAAAGAAGCCATCCACTACCAAACTTGTCCCAACTGAAAATCATGTAGATTCAGTGTCATTTCTACTTGGGGGTCGGGGGTAGGAGACAGGAGTCTTATTGTGAATAAGAGAAACCAAAAAAAAAAAAAAAAAGAAAAAAGAAAAAGAAAAATACTGGAAAAAATGTAACTTTAGCACAGGGCTAAATTTGCAGAAAAGACAAACCCTCAGAGGAATTCAGTGTCAGCTTAGGAGGCTGGAGAAGGAAAAGGGCATGTCACCGTTCTGAAGAAACCCACGCCTCCTACTCCTCCAGAAGCTGCGGAAAAGATGGGCCAATTTTAAGAATGGCGGAACCTAGGGCGGCTACGTGCAAGACAAGCACCTTACTGCTGTACCATCTCTCCAGCCCCTTTTGTTTCCTTTTTTTAATTTTATCATACCACCGTGAGATATACAATCACGAGCTGTTCGTGACTGGGTTTCAGTCAAGCAGTGCTCCGGCACGCGCCCTCCACCAGTGTCCCAGTTACCCTCCCTCTCCCCCAGACGCCTCCACGGCAGGCACTTTTCTCTCCTTTCTTTTTTCCCCTTCTCACATTGTGGCTTGCAATACATATATTTAGGCAGCCCTTTTTCTTTAAAGAGTTAACGGAAGTCCCCAGCATCCCATATGGTCCCCTGAGCAACTCCAGGCATAATTCCTGAGTGCAGAGCCAGGAATAACCCCTAAGTATCACCAGATATGATTCAAAAAAATTTTTAAAAAATTAAAAAAAAGAGCTCTGGATAAGATGACGGTGGGGAGGCGTGGGGGACCGACAGACAGGGAGGTAAGGCATATGCTTCACAATGAGCCTAAACTGATTTGATCCTTGGTCGTGGTCATCAATAATCTATGGATGCAGGGGCCAGAGAGATAGTACAGTGGACAGGGACTTGCTTTCAATGCAGCTGATCCAGGTTCGACCCTGGTACCCCAGAGCCCATCAGAAGTGATGCCTGAGTGCAGAGTCAGAGGAAGTCCTGAGCACCACCAGAGGAGGTCCTGAGCACCACCAGAGGAAGTCCTGAGCACCACCAGAGGGAAGTCCTGAGCACCACCAGAGGGAAGTCCTGAGCACCACCAGAGGAGGTCCTGAGCACCACCAGAGGAGGTCCTGAGCACCACCAGAGGAAGTCCTGAGCACCACCAGAGGAAGTCCTGAGCACCACCAGAGGAAATCCTGAGGCACCACCAGAGGGAAGTCCTGAGCACCACCAGAGGAAGTCCTGAGCACCACCAGAGGAAGTCCTGAGCACCACCAGAGGAAGTCCTGAGCACCACCACAGGGAAATCCTGAGCACCACCAGAGGCGGTCCCTGAAACAGACAAAACAGATTCTACATGAAGCCTTGGGGTCCCAGCACTGCTGGGTGTGACCCTAAAGATCCTGCATTAAATTTCCGGCCTGGCTGAGGACCACCAGGAGGGCGTTCACCAAGGCCCTTCCTGAGCCACCAGCCCCATCCCAAATCGAGAGAGGTCAGAGACCTGGGTTAGAGCCCCGGCAATACACCAGGCACTGAGCCGGAAGAGGCCCCGGAACACCAGGTGTGGCTCCAAATAAAAACAAGAGGAAGAAGATAATAGGCTTCTGTGGAGATAGAAACCTTACCTAAGATAGAAACCTCCAAGAGAGTAAACTTAGGAGAAAACAACTGTCGTTAAAAAGAAAGAGGCCCTAAAAAAAAATTTTTTTTTTAAAAAAAGGGGGCCGGAGTGATAGTCCAGCGGTACGGCATTTGCCTTGCACGCAGTCGGCCCTTGCCGGCCTGGGTTCGATCCCCGGCATCCCATATGGTCCCCCGAGCACTGCCAGGAGTAATTCCTGAGTGCAGAGCCAGGAGTAACCCCTGAACATCACCGGGTGTGACCCCAAAAAGCAATAAATAGATAGATAGATAGATAGATAGATAGATAGATAGATAGATAGATAGATAGATAGATAGATAGAGAGAGAGAGAGAGAGAGAGAGAGAGAGAGAGAGAGAGAGAGAGAGAGAGAGAGAGAGAGAGAGGCCCGGGGGGGCAGGGGACGCTGGTGGTGGACGGGTGCCAGAACACTGTCTGACTGAAACCCCATCATGAACAGCTAGTAATTGTCTGTCTCATGGTGATATAATAACATTTAAAAAAAAGAGAGGGGCCGGGCGATAGCCCAGCGGGTATTGCCCTTGCTGCAGCCGGCCTGTGCTGGCCTGGGTTCAATCCCGGCATCCCATATGGTCCCCGAGCCCCAGGAGTAATTCCTGAGTGCAGAGCCAGGAGAAACCCCTGAGCATTGCTGGGTGGGACGGAAGGATGGAAGGACGGAAGGACGGAAGGAGAGGGGTCAGAGCGGCAGCACAGCGGGAGGGCGTTTGCCTTGTATGCGGCAAACGCAGTTTGATTCTGGCATCCCATATGGTCCCCCGAGCACCGCCAGGAGCAATTCCTGAGTGCAGAGCCAGGAGTAACCCTGAGCATTGCCCAGTGTGACCCAAAATAAAATAAAATAAAAGGAAGATGCAAGAAAACTAAAAATAATTACAATTTACACAGCTATCAGAAAAGCAGAGAACTGACGTGTGGAAATGAGTCATTAAACACAAGTATAAGCCACAAGAAAACTTGTATTTTTCCAGGATGCAGATGAAAAAGCACAAAGAAATGAGGGAAACAGAGATGAAAGGGAAAGCACTGAGACAGCATCAGTGGGGGCGAAGGCTTCCAGTGAAGACCACGGACACCACCGCCGGCGGAGGATCTCTTACGTGGACAGCAAAGGTTGACTTCTCTTTGTAATTCAGTAAAATCAATTTAAAAACTCAAGCCAGCGGTCTGGAGATATTGCCAGGGCTTAGTCCCTGGCACCACATACAGTCACCGAACATGGGCAGAGGTCACACCCCGAGACAGAAGCAGCAGCAGCACCTGAGCACTGCTGGGTATGGGAGAAAGACCAAAAATAAAACAAAAAGTCTGGGCCGGAGTGATAGTTAAGCGGGTAGGGCGTTTGCCTTGCACGCAGCAGGCCTGTGCCAGCCCAGGTTCAATTCCCAGCATCTCCTAAGGTCCCCGAGCACCACCAGGAGTAATTCCTGAGTGCAGAGCCAGGAGAAACCCCTGAGCATTGCCAGGTGTGACTCAAAAAAAGAAAAATAAATAAATAAGTGTATGAATGAATGAATGAATGAATGAATGGAACAAAAAGTCAACCTGAACACATTACTGCAAAATTCTCAATTACGCGGACTTTACTGAAAACCCGGGGATCGTGTTGGAGCCACAGCTCAGGGGCAGCCTGGCTCGCGCTCAGGCAACCAGGTGAAGTCAAGATTCAGTGAAAGATGAGTGAAAGATCTCATTTGAGGTTGTTCACAGTGGGGGGGAGAAGAGGGAGGGGGTTAGGTCCACACCCAGCAATGTAGGAGCGTGTTACTTCCCAGTGCTCAGGAACAACCCCTGAGTACTGATGGGTGAGGCCCAAAAACAAACAAACAAACAAACAAACAAAAAAATTAAGTATGTAGAACATGGAGCCAGAGCATAGCACAGCGGGAGGGCATTTGCCTTGTACGCAGTGGACCCAGATTTGATCCCCGACATCCCATATGGTCCCCCGAGCACGAGCACCGCCAGGAGTGATTCCTGAGTGCAGAGCCAGGAGAGATCCCTGAGCATTGTCGGGTGTGACCCAAAAAGAATACATACACATACATACATACATGCACACACACACACACACACACACACACACACACACACACACACACATAACACCCACCACACAACACCCACCTGAATTAAAACTGACACAAGACAGGAGAACAGTTAGGACGCCTTCCCTACACTGGGCTGACCTGGCCTACCTGGGGAGAGCCAGGAGTGATCCTGAGAATAGGGCCAGAAGGAAGCCCTGGGCACCTCTGGGTGTGGCCCCAAACAAAGAGCAAGAAGTCATTCCCTAACAGAACGGGTCTTAGGAAAAGATCTGCTGTTCTTGCGGCCAGAGAGCAGAAACCCACTCTCCCAGACCAAGAGGCTTCCTAGTAACTCTAGTGGTACATTTCCAACAGTACCCTGTGAAACTGCCAAGGGCAGCCAAACCACCTCCCGTCGGCTCCCGACAGCATCCCTGGCTTTATCCAGCTAATTATCTAATTTCTGGTAGGTCACGGCAGAGATGCTGAGCCCCAGGGAGGGAAGTAACAACATGCGAGCTGAAAATAAGAAGGCGCTGCCCGAGGCAGACTCAGGGGACGGGCAGCCTGCGGAGCCCCCCGCAGCCCCTCCTCTTGGCCTGTCCTCCGGCCAGCTCACGTCCCTACTGACCACTCTGGAGCCTGGTGATCACCAAGGAATCTTTCTCTGTGGGGATCCCGCTAAGGGAACTGGAAAGAGAAAAGTCATAACAATCACTCCCATTTCCTGTACCTATAAACAACAGAACACCAAATCCCAGTGTTTCTTCCCACTCCAACTCTCAGAGTCAGCCCCAAGACCGGGGTTTAGCTGAGGACCAATTGCGGGTCATTCATGGCTTTCTTTAGATCAAAGCACTCCCCGCCTCAGGGCTGAGCACCTCTTCCTGAAAGCTAAGAATGGAAGAAAGGCTTCCAGTGAGCTCTCTATCCCTGCCCAGAGGACTTGAACAGCACCTGACCCTGTTTCTAGCCAAATAAATAAGGACTGTCCTCTTTCTGCCGGAGAGCTATTCCTCTTAGAGAGCTCAAAGGGGTCGCTTTATTTTATTTTATTTTTTGCTTTTTGGGTCACATCCAGAGATGCTCAGGGGTTACTCCTGGCTCTGCACTCAGGAATTACTCCTGGCGGTGCTCGGGGACCATATGGGATGCCGGGATCGAACCCGGCTGGCACAGGCCGGCCGCATGCAAGGCAAATGCACTACCCGCTGGGTTATGCTCTGGCCAAAGGGGTCGCTTTAATTCCAAGAGCCACAGATAATCCCGTCCAAGTAGGTGCCCAGCACACGTCCGCTGTAAATCCATCTGCCCCACCTCATGGGCTGTGGATCAAAAGTTTTCTTTGCAGTGCTCTAGAGAGAACACACAACCTCATACACGCAAGGCTGAATCAATCGTAACGGCTCTGACCTCAGAACTGTGTAAGAGTATGTAGAATCTGCCTAGGACCACACAGGTCACAGACATTCAGACATGAAGGATATGCCTGCTAAATCGAGCTCCTCAGAAGAGACAAAAAGGAAGAAAAAGGCTAAACTGAATTTTGTGTTGTGGGAGGTAATGGCTCACTAACGCAGAATCCAGATAGATGACTTCTGAATTCACATTCGTGTCATTCTAGCCAGCTTTCAAATCAAACAGCACCATTAAATATTAACAGTCTAGAGGCCGGAGCGATAGCACAGCCGGTAGGGCGTTTGCCTTGGCGCACAGACGACTCGGGTTTGACCCCCGGCATCCCATCTGGTCCCCTGAGCACCGCCAGGGGTAATTCCTGAGTGCAGAGCCTTCGGAGAAACCCCTGAGCATTGCGGGGGGTGACCTCCCCCAAAAAAATATTAACAGTCTAAAAAAACAGGGGCCGGGAGATAGTACAGCAGGTAGGGCATTTGCCTTGCACGCCGCCAACTTGGGTTTGATCCCGGCATCCCATATGGTCTTTGGAGCACAGCCAGGAGTAATCCTGCGTGCAGAGACAGGAGTAACCCCTGAGTAAAGGAAAAAAAAAAAAAAAAATATATATATATATATATAGGAGCTAGAGCTAGAACAGCAGACTGCGCGTCTTGACTGCCACTAACCCAGCTGATTCCTGGCACCACACAAGGTCCCCCTGGGCCCCACCCGAGTGATCCCTGAGCACTCCAGATGTGGCCCCTGAAATAAAAAGCTTCTCTACTATAATGACCAAGACAAACAAATCTTGCTTCAAAAGTCCACAGAATCAAGGCACCAAGGGGCCGGAACAGTAGGTAGAGCATTTGCCTTACACATATCTATTGGGGTTCAATCCCCAGCACCCCAGATGGTGCCCAGCACGGTCAGCGATTCATGAGAGCCAGGAGTAAGCCCCTGAGCATTGTGGGTATGACCCAACAAGAAAAAAAAGGGGAAAGAAAGAATCAAGGCACACTCAAGGATCCTACACTTAATACTCTGATCCCTTTTATCCTTGTTCACCTCCAACCCCAAACCTCCAATGTTATTAGGGCCACAGGACTGATGGCCCCAAGGAACTGCCAAGCAAACCAACCAAAACCGCTGACAAGCTGAACCGCAGTACTCACCACCACAAATCATTTCCCCCCCTCGTTGGGGTGCGGCCCGAACACGCAGACCATCCTGAGCGACTGACCCGCTAACAACGGGCGTTATTCCCCCTAAGAACAGCACAATCAACTCTCCTCTGGCCTCTCCCTTCTCACAGTTACGTAGCAAAGCAATGGCATCATCTCCAGACCAACAGTGCCAGCTGGAGAAGACGACTCATCCCGGCTCCTATCACGCAAGAGCGCCTCTCAGGAGCAGGTTTACGTCCTCAGAGGCTGCTCTGCTATTCTCCGAGACTGGACCTGATTCACTTTACGTGAGCAACTGACACCTCAACCTTTAGAATGTGGTTATTCAATAGAGCTCAGTTCTGAGCCTTGGTATTTGTGCTGGTGTACACCTGGCAAAAAGCCAGAGTCTAGGTATGTAAATAACCCAGTCCCAACGCTACAGGGATTCCTTCAGTGGAAGTGATCTGCAGAGCCCCTGGGTTTAAGTAGGCCAAGAAGCAGAAGGCAAAGACTAGTTAAACAAGAAAGGAAATTCCCTCTTCCCTAGTAACTGAGGAACTATATACATGGTACTTTATCTTTTAGATCTCATCCTGATATAAGCTTCTCATGCTAAATAAAGAGAAAAAGATGTCAAAATCTCAAGGAAGGGGTGCCTGAGATAATCCAGAGGGCACGTGATTGCCTTGCAAAAGGCTGAACCTGGTTCCACCCCTGCACGGTCCCTCCTGCACCGCGAGGAGCAATTCCTGAGTGCAGAGCCAAGAATAACAGGAGCATTGCCAGGTGTAGCCCAAACACCAAGCAAAACATTCCCAGGGAGTATGCAAGAGTCAAGGCAGCTGAGAAATGGGTGCTCCACACAAATTATGCTCAGGCATAGACTTTTCTGTATTTCAACCTGATCTCAGAAATGCAGGTTAAATTCATAGGCACAAGAAAGAAAAGCCTTAAGTATTTTCCAGGAAATACAAATTACCATCATGTTTTACATTCTAGACTTCATCTCCTTCCTTAAATTACTTTTTTTTTTTTTACTCTTTGGGTGAAACCCGGCGATCCTCGGGGATCATATGGGATGTCGGGGATAGAACTTGAATTGGGCATGTACAAGGTGAATGGCCTCCCCGCCCCGCCCCAAGCTTTATACACAGGATCACCCTAGAGATAGTGGAATAGCTACAAGGACTGTCGAACCCCAGGACCACATGATCCCATGAACACCTCCAGGAGCAACTCCTGAGTAGAAGGCCGGAGTCGCCTTTCCAGGACCATGTGGACCCTACCCCATAAACAAACCAAAAGAATTATGGGCCAGAGTGATAGTCCATTGGGTAGGGGGTTTGCCTTGCAAGCAACTAGGGATCCCATATAAGCCCCCCACCAAGCACTGCCAGGAGTAATTCCTGAATGCAGAGCCAGGAGTAACCCCTGAGCACGCCAAGTATGACCCCAAAAGCAAAAAAAAAAAAAAAGAAACAAAACCGATGGACTCCACAAGTGAGGGCCCCTCTCTAGCCTCACGTCACCTGCTCCCACACTCCCCTCCCGTGACAGCCTTCCTCCCAGTGTGCGGCATCCGATTTACAGTCTCCAGGGGCGCTCAAGATCCCCGAGGGAAGGGCTGACTCAGGTCAGAGCAACAGGACAGGGGCAGGCGCTGCCCTCACATCTGCCAACCTGTGTTCAAACCAGCAGGGGTGACCCTGGAGGACAGCAGGGGCTGGGGGCATTGCTCAGCAATACTGTGTTTGCATGTGTGGGACCTCTTGGTTCAACCCCTGGCACTGAAAAAGAAACAAAAGGAAAAAAGGACAGGACAGGGGACGGGACAGGGACGGGACAGGGACGGGACAGGGACGGACAGGGACAGGGACGGGACAGGGATCGGACAGGGACAGGGATGGGACAGGGATGGGGCAGGGACAGGGACAGGGACGGGACAGGGATGGGGCAGGGACAGGGACAGGGACGGACAGGGACAGGGACAGGGACAGGGACGGACAGAGACGAGACAGGGACAGGGACAGGGACAGGGACAGGACAGGGACAGGGACAGGGACAGGACAGGACAGGGACAGGGACAGGACAGGGACAGGGACAGGGACAGGGACAGGGACAGGACAGGGACAGGGACAGG
>JAJIBD010034484.1:0-35363 GCA_021461705.1 Cryptotis parvus | reverse complement strand
GGTATTTGAAAGAGAGATCTGTTATTTATTGCACTTAAACCTCACTGTGTGATACGTGCACGGTCAGTCTGTTAAGTGTGTTGGCTGAAAGAATGTACAGCCGGAAGGTGCTCACCCTGCATGCAGCAGAGGCTGATTGAATCCTCACACTACAGTGCCCACTGAGCACCACCAGGGGTCACTCCTGGACACAGAGCTAGGAACAGTCCCTGAGCACTGCTGGGGTTGTGGCCCAAGCTCTCCCAAACAAAGCAGCAAAATCCTCAACATATCATGGCCCACTGTGATGGCCAGAATAAATGAGCACACTGTAAACGGAGGGCGTCAGAGCTACAGAACACTAGAGACAGCTGAAAGCGTCCGCGTGCCGGCTGCTCGCCCATCTTCCTGGGAGGTGGAGGGGCCCTGGACCTCATAGAGGGGCCTCGAGAGCTGAGGGGGCCGGAGGGACAGCACAGCAGGGAGGGCGTTGGCCTTGCATGCAGCTGACCCGGGTTCAGTCCCAGCATCCCATATGGCCCCAAGCACCGCCAGGAGTAATTCCTGAGTGCAGAGCCAGGAGTAACCTCTGAGCACTAGTAGGTGTGACCCAAAAAAGAAAAAAAGAAGAAAGCTGAGAGGGTCATGAAGGCAATGGAAGAGAAACTAGGGGGTTGGGCTGGAGCAACCGCACAGTGGGTAGTGCTTGCCTCGCATGCGGCCGACCTGGGTTCAATCCTTGACAGCCCATATAGCCCCCAGCCCTGCCAGGAGTGACCCCTGAGCACAAAGAAGCAACTCCTGAGCCTCATTGGGTGTGCCCCAAACCCAAATACTAGAGGGCCAGCGTGATAGTACAGCAGGAAGAGTGTTTGTCTTGCACACAACCAACCGAAGTTTGACTCGGACATCCCAGATGGTGCCCTCAGCCCTGTTAGTGACTCCTGAGTGAAGAGCCAGGAATAAGCCCTGAGCACTGCTGGGTGTGGCCCCCCAAAAGAAAAAACAGGACTGGAAACTGGAGGAACCCCCCAAACACTCAGCATCTCTCTCACTTAATGGCGCTGACTTCCGGGGCAGAGACAGAGACTGCAGGATAGAGGCGGGGCAAGGGAGAAGACCCCAGCTTTGCTCCCCATCAGACTTTTGTGGGTTCCAGACTTCAACCCCTGCAGGATGCTGGGGCTAAGTGAGGGTCTTCCCAACGCAAAACAACTGCACAGAGGGAGGGAACCTTCTCGCCAAGGGGACTGGAGGGGCGGGGGATAGCTCGGCGGTAAGGCACTTGCCTTGCAAGGGTCCCTCTGCTGTGACAGGTTTGGATCCCTGGCACCATGTACGGCTTCCCTCAGCATGGCCCGGGTCACTCCTGAGCAGCTGGTAATTCACGTTACTGCTTTGGGTGGGGCTGGTCAATGCTCCAGGGCTATTCCTGACTTTGCTCGAGTGTGACCTCTGGTGGTGCTAGGGTGTGTGTGGTGCGGGGGTCTAACGGGCGGGTCACGTGCAAGGCAAGTGCCTTCACCCCGTACAGTCTCTGGCCCCCCAGTCCAAACCTCCTTCCCTGGGAACTCCACCCTGACGCTGCAGCCTCGGACCCCTGCCACGCCTGGCTTCCCGGCCCCTCCACTACGTGCATGTCCACAGATAAACTGGTGTCCTTGGTTACCGCAGGGCTCCACACCCAACCCCTCAGCCCATATGAAACTCCATCAGCATTTCCAGCTGCTCCTGGTGGGGCCTTTGGGGCAAACGCAAACGCAGGCGCCCAAGAGCTGAGGGAGGGCCAGGCAGCTGTCGGTCGTTTTGGGAAGGTCCTTAACACTGAGCACACTAGCAGAGTTCCAGCCCGGAGAGAGCTCAGCGGGCTGCAGCACTTTGCAGGGAAGCACCGGCTGGAAGCCCTGAGCACCATCGCGTGGGGAGAAACCAACATTATTTATAGAGGACCCCAATGTGCGTGTCAAGTATTTTATACTCATCCCACGAGGGGAAGCGGGAGAAGCAGTGCCCGGAGGCCACTCTCCCGTGGGCGTTGGTGCACAGGTGTGTGGGCTCAACAGTGCACCCTACAGTGCCTGGCACGCCTAGAGCCACCAACACAGTCGCCAGGGTGAGGCTGTGAGCCACCTGCTATCTGCACAGGGACCATTTCTGTGGCGGCATCGGAGAGCCCAGAGATGTTTCCGTTAGGTCAGCAAATGGCGGGCAGTTCTATGGGCCAGAAGGCCTCCCATGCTTAACGCTGCGGAAAGTTACCAAGGTCCATCATTACTCCATCCGGCCTGGGAAGGACACCTGGGCAAACCCAGCCCAGAATGTGGCCTTGGGAAAGACATCTTGGGAGACTCAGCCCAGAAAAACAGCAGCTTCACTGCCCGTCTGCACTATCTGTAAAACCGCTTGGAGTGCGGGCGGGGCTTACGGACAGTCAGAAGATCCTGAGACTTAGCGAAACAACTTGATTGTGCAGCTTGGAGTTACGTTTTTCTTTGAATTATGTTTTCCTTTGAATTTAATTTTGTGCAGGCTATGATGCCAATAGTGGCTATATATATTTTTTTTTTTTTTTTTTTTTTTGCCTTTTGGGTCACACCCAGCAATGCTCAGGGGTTACTCCTGGCTCTGCACTCAGGAATTACTCCTGGCGGTGCTTGGGAGACCATATGGGATGCCGGGGGATCGAACCCCGGACCGGCATGGGGCCGCGTGCAAGGCAAATGCCCTGCCCGCTGGGCTATCGCTCCGGCCCCCTGCTGGACTATTGCTCTGGCCCCTAACAGTGTCTATATAATCCAAAGTTTCCTCCATACTTGGGGTCTCGCTCGGCCTGCGTACCTAAAGCTTGACCCCAGCTAGCTAGCTTCTAAACTCCGCTAACGTTTTGCATTACTGGCTGAAGTCTTTAAGAACCTGCGACTCCGGACCCTGAGATTCCGTTTAGGCGGCGGTGCTGGGGACCAAACACACACGCAAGTGAGGCAGGGCCGGGCTGGGCAGAGCGGATGTGTCGCCTGTCCGCATCCCAGCGCCCACAGCTCAAGGGGGAGCTGCACTCCAGCCTGTCACGGAAGCAGTTCTGGGGTCGAACATGGCAGAAAAGCCCCACTTCCGGAGGGTCCGGAGGCAGTGCCATCCTGTCCCAGAGCCCATGACAGGAGCAGAGAGAGTAAAAGATGTTTATTCAGCCTCACTCCGTGGCCGGGGAAATGTGGGCTCCACGCCAGGAGAAGCCTCCGGGGCTCCCTCCTTCCTGCTGCTTCCTTAAAATGCCACAGTCAGGATCTGAGGTCAGGGGTCAGAGGTCAGGGTCTTAGGTCACTTCTTGGCAGCTTCTGCCTGAGCTGCCAAATCTGCTTCTTTCTGAGCAGCCAGGAACACGGCTCGTTCCTTCTGGAAGGCGGCCAGCTCCTCCGCTGAGGCTGCAAGGCAAAAACAGGTGTGAGGGGGCGGGGGCCGCCCCAGCCACGTCACTGTCTCAAGACCCCTTAGCCGGCTCTTTCTCCCCTCGCTCACACCCCCCCTCACACCCTCACTCCCTTCTACAGCCCTGCTCATTCTTCGGGGTCGCGGCTGTACCCCAGGGCCAATTAACGGCCTAACTCTGAGCCCTGAACATGCTGAAGTCATCTGGCAGCAAATGATTCCTCAGGGCAGGTACCTAACTCCCAAAAAAGGGAAAAGACCTGTGAAAAGGGCCAGAGCAGGGAGGGGGCGCCGAGGTAGAGGTTACACCTCACGGGTGTGAGGCCCCGGGTTTAATCCCTGGCACATACAAAAAAGCTTCAGGGGCCGGGCGATAGTACAGCCGGGAGGGCGTTTGCCTTGCATGTGGCCGACCCAGGTTCGATCCCTGGCAACCCATATGGTCCCCTGAGCACCACCAGGAGTAATTCCGAGCAAAGAGCCCGAAGTAAGCCCTGAGCATTGCCAGGTAAGACCCAAAAATAAATTAAAAAGAGCTTCAGGGCGGAGCAGGGAGGGCGTTTGCCCTGCCGCAGCCCACCTGGGTTCGTTCGATCCCGGCATCCCATGTGGCCCCGAGCACTGCCAGGAGTGATTCCTGAGTGCAGAGTCAGAGTAACCCCCGTGCATTGTCCGATGTGACCCAAAAAGAAAAAAAGTCTTCAGACAAGTCATCCCTGTTTCATGCGTCACCCAGTCCCCGCTCCTAACGCCCCAACACTGGCTGGAAGGTGACCGGAGCGAGCTAGCAAAGGTCAGGCTCAGGGCTGCCTGTGGTCAGGGGCCAAAAGCTCTCCCATCTGGGGCCAGAGCGATAGTCCAGCAGGTGGGTGTTTGCCTTGCATGCGGTTGACCCAGGTTCTATCCCCGGCATCCCACAGGGTCCCCGAGCACCGCCAGGAGGAATTCCTGAGTGCAGAGCCAGGAGTAACCCCTGAGCATCGCCGGGTGTGACCCAAAAAAAGCTCTCCCGTTCAAGCTCCCATTTTCAGGGAACAATTCCCTTAATCCCATGAGAATATCATGGGGCCAAACGTGAACTCAGAGGGCCATCAGGGCGCCTCTGCCCTGCGCCCACTCTGCTGTCCCTGACACCCACACGAGCTCCCTAGCGCCTCCGCATCACGCATCGCACAGCCAGGCTCCTTCTGTCTCCCTCTTCCAGGTCTGTTCAGATGCCCTCCCCTGTGAGGCTTCACTGACAACCCCCGGGAAACCAGGAGCCCCCGCTCTGAGCTCAGTATGCCTGTAAATTCCTCCTGCCTGCACAGACATCCCAACAATGCTCCCTGGGTGAGGAAGTGTCTCTGGAGCCGAGCAGTGTCCAGCTGGTTCCACCCGACCGAGCTGTGTCCAGAGCTGAGAACAGCGTCCAGCGGCCCCAGGACCTTCCCAATGAGCTGTGTGCCTCTGCGGACCCCCTGGCCCCCACCCTCTCAGCTGCTCCCCCAACGCTGACACGCGCCTCCTGCCACTTACTCCTTTAGCACCTTGATGCCCAGGGAACGGGCAGAGCCGATGATGGAGCGAACGACAGATGCCAGGGGAACATCCTGCAGAGCAAAAGCGTCGTCCTGGGCCTTGACACGGGCGATCTCATACACATGCTTCAAGGTCACCAGGCCGGCCACCTCCCTTCCCTGGGGTGGGGAGGCGCCATCAGGGGATACCCTTCCTTCCAGAGCCCCAGGAAGTAGGGGCCCAGCCCCACTCACCTGTGTTCCGGGCCCCCTTCTCAATGCCCGCTGCGGCCTTCAGAAAGTAGGAGACGGTGGGTTGGCCAATCTTGATTTCAAACGTCCTGTCGGGCTAAGGGCATAAAAAGAATTGTGAAACTCTTTCTCTGTTCCCGGTCCCAGGAATGTCTCCCGGGGGTTCCCTCACTACCACGACTACAAAATCAGAGGAAAAGCAGAGGAGGCGCTGCGGCCCTCAATTCCAGCCGACACTGCCCTAGAGGGCGCAATGGTGACCGGTCTGGTGGTCTGTGCTGCAACGCGGAGTCCAGCCACACAGCCACAGGAAGCACGGTGCCCAGGATCCAGGCGGACTGACTGTCCCTGGCGACCAGCACCAGGTAACAGAGGGCTGGGGGAGTCTGGCGGGCTCAGGCCGGCACCTTCACGAAAATCTTGGTGGGCAGAGGGATGCCTTCCTTGATGTCCTTGGTCTTCTCGTTGAACTCCTTGCAGAACTGGTTGATGGACACGCCCCGCTGCGAGGGAAGCAGAGGGTGAGCGCGGGGAGGAGGCGGCGGCTGCCCCCACCCCGGGGCTCCCCTCGCCACTCCCGGGTCCGGGCCGGTCACACTTCGGGCGCCGGCTGACCAGTACGTCCCGGCCCGGCCGCGCGAGAGGGTGGAGGACGCCGAGCTCTGAGCCACGACCCCCGCGCTCGCGCCCACCGCCCCGCGTTCTCGCGCCTGGTGCCCGTGGCGGCCGCACCTGACCCAGGATGGGACCCAGGGGCGGCCCAGACATGGCCTGGCCCGCGCGCACGATGGTCCGGATCACGCCGCCGGCCTCGGGCTTCTTGAGAGCCCGGGTGGCGCGGCTTAACTTCGACATGATGCGTTATTCCCGGGCTGAGTTCACCCCAGGGCGACAGCAGCAGCAGCGACGACTCTGGGCGCTGCCATCTTAGGTCAGGTTAAAGGCCCTCACCCGAGGCTAGAGCGGGTGAGGCCCACATATCTCTGCGAACTTTCAGACCTTCCTCCTCTCATATAGTAAGACAAGAGGGATTGGTGGAAATAATAAAAATAAAAACTTCGTTTCGGAAGATAGGAAAAGGACTATATGGCTTGGACACCCCTATTCCTCCCAAATGCGCACAGGCAGTACCTCAGACAGCTAACCGGGGCCTTTGGGTAGGCGGTGATGCGCGCAAAGCATTGTGGGTGTCGTAGTTTGACTTCTGCGGGTCCGGCCGCTCGCTGTGCTCCAGGGCGCCGTCGGCTGGACCTTGAATCTGAGCTTGCATCCTCTCACCTATAAGCCTATACGGTTGCAATATCAGAAGCAAAGCCCCCAGTTGTTGTTGTGAACTGTATCGTGTTGTTGAAGTATGCTCGGTTTTCTCCTCTGTCCAGTAGAGAATATACAGTGCCCCTCTAGAGGGGTGTAAGAATCTACCGAGTTCTGGGGCCGGAGAGATAGTCCAGCGGGTAGGGCATTTGCCTTACATGCAGCCAACCCGGGTTCGATCCCCGGCATCCCATATGGTCCCCCGAGCACTGCCAGGAATAATTCCTGAGTGCAGAGCCAGGAGTAACCCCTGAGCAACGCCGGGTGTGGCCCCAAAAAAAAGCAAAAAAAAAAAAAAAGAATCCACCGAGTTCGTAAAGAGATGCAAACAATGCCCGCCAGATACCACCTCGGTGCCATGCGAGCAAAGCCCTTCGAGCACTGACAGGGCCAGAACACATTCATAGAGCGTGTGTCCAACCGAGTCAGCCGGCACCTTGTCAGGTTTAACTTTCATTTGGAGCGTTTGCTGGGTGCCCCTCACTGGAATATGGCAAAACTTAAGGCATTTAGCTTATTTGAGGGGGGGCATGGGTTAGGCCAAACCTGGCAGTACTCCCTCAATGGCTTCTGGCTCAGGGATCGTCAAGACCCTGAACGAACGGTTTGAGGCTCTTCGTATTCCTGAAGCAAACAGATGCCATTGGGCTACACTGGCACGTGATAGGGTCAAATGGAAATGTTACTGGTGCCCGCTCAAGAAAATCGAGGAACAAGGGATGTCTAGTGATCTAGTGAATGGGTGTCAACAAGTCTTGGTTCCTGGTCCCAAAAGGTGACTCTGGACAGCCTTAGGGCAACAATTCATTGCCTTGTGGGGACCCCTGTCTGCCTGCCTGCATCAATAGCACAGCACAGTGGGGAGGGCATTGGCCTTGCATGCCGTCAACCCATGTTCAATCCCGGAAGCCCATATGGTCCCCGTCAGGAGTAATTCCTGAGTGCAGAGCCAGGAGAAACCCTGAGCATCACTGGGTGTGACCCAAAAAGCCAAAAATAAATGGCACTTGTCACTTGTCTGCCCGTTGTTCATCGATTTACTCAAGTGGACAGCAGTAACATTTCCAGTTGGGGACTGGAGGCGATAGTTCAGCGAGTAGGGCGTTTGCCTTGCACGCAGCCGGCCGATGCCGGCCTGGGTTCTATCCCCAGCATCCCATATGGTCCCCGAGCACCGCCAGGAGTAATTCCTGAGTGCAGAGCCAGGAGAAACCCCTGAGCATTGCCGGGTGTGACCCAAAAAAGCAAAAAAAAAAATTTCCAGTTGTCCCTATCACATGCTAGTATAGCCCAAGGGCCTCTGCTCACTCCAGGAACATGAAGAGCCTCAAACCATTTGTTCAGAATAAATAAATACATAAATAAACAAAATAAACGTTTCTGATTGCTTCGGGCCCACCCAGGACGCCAAATGTCGGGGCGCTCCGCCGGGGTCCCCGACAGTGCCGGGAAGCGAGTTCCCTTCTACCTCTGAAGCCGGCGAGGAACGGATGAAACGCAGGAATCCGATGCAGTTTTTTTTGTTTGTTTGTTTGTTTGTTTTTTGCTTTTTGGGTCACACCCGGCGATGCTCAGGGGTTACTCCTGGCTATGCACTCAGGAATTACTCCTGGCGGTGCTCGGGGACCATATGGGATGCCGGGGATCGAACCCAGGCCGGCACAGGCCAGCCGCGTGCAAGGCAAACGCCCTACCCGCTGGGCTATCGCTCCAGCCCCATCCGATGCAGTTTTAAAAGGCTTTACTTATCACAGGTTCAGGCATACAAATCAGCAAAAGGAAAAACCCGATGCTTAGGATTACAGGCTAGAACCCCAGCCACGTGTAGGCCAAGATGGCGACCACCACGTGTAAAAGTTTCCAAGGGGAATGAGCGCTCACAAGGAGAGATGCCACAAGGAAGAAGGAAGGGAGAGCGGGAACCGGCTAGTTTATATCCCTGTAACTCAGACCTTCCTCCCACTGTTATGGAAAGCAGGGAGGGTCCAATGCCCTTAGGTAATCCCTCCCTGCATCTCACCTAGGGCCTTTATTGTGCTAATGTTTTGAGCCGGGGGTGCCTTTGAAATGTAGAGAAGGGGTTTCTGAGATGGCATGTCACTGTACCAAAGACCAACACCAATGCCAGTTAAATATTTCTCCAAGCCTTCACAAGTCTCCTCTACTTCATTGTAGTTTTATATTTTAGTTGCCTTTGAGTATATCAGGGAGCCATGCTTGTTTGCTTGGAAGCAAACAGCATTTCTCTCTGGTCTAATTACTTAGGTGTCCTACGTGGCCAGGCTAATATGCTGGTAAGATCTAGCTAGTCCCACGATGATTGTGATAGCATGGGAGAATATTTATACCAGCTAGTACAGCATACATGGTCGGATAAACTGCCACATTTAGACTACCCCCTTATCTACGGAGTGATTTGCGGGAGGCAATCCAGAGCAGATGCAGCGGCCCTTAGGAGTCCTGCAACATCTGATCTTTCATGGTTTCTGAATATCAGAATTTGGGGAGCAGGGAACAGGGGTTCCAGTTTGAGGTCAGCAGAGAAGGCAGCTGCCATTGTAAGGGGGAGGAAGGGACCAAACTGACCCAGTGCAGGCGTGCCCCCTTCTGGAAAACTTTGGCATTACCTTTAGAATCAGAGACACATCAGTTTGCCCGGAGGTGCACCAGCATGTCTCTGAACTAGGAGAACTGATTACATTATGGTTGATCCAATGTGGCCAAGTACTCTTGGAATATCTACAGGTATGTCCCACATGGGGACCTGTGGGAGCAGGAAGAGTATAGAACTGAGGCAAGCAAGATTCATAATAAAGATATTTATGCCTTTTATAAATATCATTTATAATGGTATTTATTATAAATATCATAATAAAGATATTTATTCATAATAAAGAATTTGTAAAGTTCTGAAATCAATCCAGTTCTGCCCAAGCTCCCATTGTGACTGCTCTGGAGATTCCCTAAAGGCAGGGAGCAGCTCTTCACATAAGTGTGGCCAGAGCCAGAGGCTCCTTAGGGCGCGTCACCCAGCAGGAAGCCTGAGCTTCCCCTTGCCAGTGAGAGGGAGCCGCTGTCCTCTCCTGCTGGTCCATCTTTCCCCCCCTCAACCTGGCACACATCCTGCCTCCAAGTTCTGTCTCCTGGGTTTCCCAGGAACATAAACCTCTGCCCTGGAGCTGGACTGACAGGAAAATTAAGATAACGGGCAATTGTGCCTGCAGAGATTTAGACCAGCCAGACATCCTGTGATTTTTCTGGCATCTTCTGTAAACACTCTCAAAACCATAAGAAATGTGAGGATCCTTTAAAAGGGCACACAGGGGGCCAGAGCTCTAGGACAGCAGGGCCAAGGTCATTTGCCTTGCAGGCGGCCCACCAGGGTTCGATCCCAGGCATCCCGTACGGTCCCCTGAGCACCGCCAGGAGTAATTCCTGAGTACAGAGCCAGGAGTAACCCTGAGCATTGCAGGGTGTGACCCAAAAAAGAAAAGGAAAAAAAAATAAGGAAGAGGTTGGAAATTGTTTTTTGCTGTTTTGTGTTTTGGGGCCCACACCCAGCCCCTATCAGGGCTTACTCCTGGCTCTAGGCTCAGAGATCACCACCTTATGGGGTGCCGGGGACTGAACCCCGGTCTGCTGCTTTCAAGGCCTTACCCTTGCACTGTCTCCCCAGCCCCAGGCGCTGGAGTTCTTGGTACAGAATCCGCCACCCTGAACCGGAGCCAAACCGCATGTCGGCATCGGGCCACGGGGGCGCTGGGGCGCTGGGGTGTCTTCAGACGCTCTCCTGCAGCTGCATAATGTGAGGACCAGGCCCACCCCAGGGTTCTGAGGCCCCAGCAACAGGGCTCCAGCCTGGGAGAAATCTGTCCCAGTGGTCAGCAGCCTCCCTCCCACTGCAGAGCCCGGCCCGGCAAACTCAGCACCAGGGTCTCAGGCAGTATCCCTCATCTGACCCAAGCCTCAGATTCCTCCTCTGGAAACCTGGGATTTGAACAGTTGGGAACAGCTTCCAGGGGGCCTGTCCCGGGGTGATGTCCAGGAAGCTGAGAGAGCCGAGGCCTGGGGGATGCTCTGTGTCCCTGGGTCCTTCCTAGGTCGGGCGCGGAGGCGGGCAGAGGGTCTGCTGCCAGCTGGGGTGGCCTGGCACGGCTGCCCCTTTGCTTCCTGAGCCTCTGTCCCTGAATGAGGCGCTGGCGGCTGCTTGGGCCCCAGAACAGTTGGCAAAGCAGTTGGTGGCTTGGACTATTTTTAAATAAGGGAGTGAGTGGCGGCGTGGATATGGTGGGGTCCTGGGGAGCCAGGGAGATGGGGAGTTTCACAAGTAACAAGTTCCAGTTGTGGGTGTGGTGGAGGGAGGCGGTGAGGCAACTGCTCGCTCCTGGCAATGTGTGGATAAATTTCCACCTATTCTTCATGACTGGGGCCAAAGGCCACCTCCTCCTCTGTGTAGCCCTCCTTGGTTTCCTCCAAAACAACACTAGGGGCTGGAGCAATAGCACAGCAGGTAGGGCGTTTGCTTTTGCACGTGCCAACCAGGGTTTGATCCCCGCGTCCCACATGGTCCCCTGAGAACCACCAAGAGTAATTCCTGAGCGAAGAGCCAGGAGTAACCCCTGAGTGTCCCCCGAGTGTAATCCAAAAGAAAAAAAAATACCGCACTCTAAGGAGAGTTAACTGTCCGTGCTTTTTTTTTTTTTTAATTACGGTTGATTATAGTTTTAAACGGACCACAGTGAAGTGTGGGAGTTGGTACCAGGTGTCTCGTCTCCTGCCCGTGGTGCCATGCCTACTCCTAGTGCCGGGCATGGGTTCAGCGGCACCTAGCTGACAGCTGGGCCCCTTTCTGGCACAATAATCACCAGCAAGTCCTTTGGTAAACCTGTTTTTTTCATCTATACAATGGGTGATTATCATGCCTGCACAGGAATTAAAGGCGATATCTCGGGGAAGGAGGCGCGTACCACAGAAGCTTCTTCCCAGTCAGGGACCCCTCCTGTGCAGTGTCAACGATGAAGGGTGCGAGGGAGGTGGTCTTCCTGCCCAGCGGCCAGGAACACCCCAAATATCCGGCGGATCAGGGGCCAGCGACTCACCTGACACACGCCCCCTTCTCCGCCTACTCTAGTGTTTTTCATCGCTTCTTTCCCGCCCCCTCTTCTCTCCCCCCCAATTCCGAGGTTTCCCCAGCTGAAAGGTGGGTCCCCCCCTGGAGGTGGGGGCACTCCTGCCTAAGCCTGGGAAAAGCGTCCTCCCTCCCATGCGGAGACCCCAGAGTGCAGGGAGCGAGGAGGCGCCGGGGCCCTGGGAGTTCCCAGAAGGGTTTCTGGGACTACGGGGCAGTCCGGGGCCGCAGCTAAGTAGGAGACAACGACCCCGAGATCGGCGGGGTCTCCAGCACTGGGGCTGTCCGGGGACGGGGCGGGGTCTCCATCCAGAAGGGGCGGAGCCACAAGCCTGAACTGCACCGCAAGTGGGCGGGGCCCTGTGTGGGCGGGGCGGGAGGGCGGGGCCTCGAGCCGGGGGCGGAGCGTGGCGGCTCGCGCTCGTCCCCCTCCCCGGCCCCGGGTGTCCCTGTGACGAGGCAGCGCCGAGCGGCCGCCGGCCGGGCCCATCCCGCCGCAGCGCCGGGGGGCCGAGCAGGGGCGCGGCGGGGAGGGAGCGGCAGCCAGCGGGGCCGCAGCGCCGACAGGTGAAGGCGCGGGGATCCCGCGCGCGGGCCCGGCGGGCGGGCGCGGGGGCGTGTGTGTGTCCGGGGGTGGCCGCGGGAGCGGGTCGCGGCGCGGGGCGTCGGGCTGGCGCCTGCGGTGGCGGGTGCGGGCGGCCGCTGCGGGGCTCGGGCTGCGGGGTTGCGCGCGCGCCCGCCAGGGGCCGCTGGCTGTGGATCTGCGTATGTGCCCGGCCGTCATGGTGCCCGGCCCCGGGCGCGGGCCCCTGGCACACAGGCTCCCTGCGGGAGCGGGCAGCGCCGCCCCCACACGCCTCCCGGGACTGGCAGCCGGGGACTGCGGGCAGACACCTGAGGGAGGGAGGGCACGCGCCTCGGGAAGAGTGCCAGGCCTGCCCGCAGGGCGTCGCCAGCATGGGGAGACTGAGGCAGATGGGCAGGGAGGTGGAGGTGGGCAGACAGCCCCAGTTGGGTCACGGCGAGGACACAGTTGGGAGGACGGAGAGTCATGAAGGACACAGGCAGACGGATGGAGGCCCGACCACCAAGGGGCAGAAAGATGAAGGTGGGCAGATGGCTCCCAGCGCCCGGCAGCGGCGTGTACTCAGAGGGCCCGGGCTGGGAGCTGAACCCCGCGTTGGAGATGAGGCACCAGGGACCTCAGCTCGCCTTCCCAGAACCTCCCACACCGGGATCCTGGCCAGAAAAAAGCTTCTGCCCACCCTGTGGGCCCAACCCCTTTGGCCCTGCCCTAGACCCTGGTCTGAGAGCCACACTGCCCACTTGGTTCCTGCCCACCCAGCTCCCTTCACTCTGGGGAAGGCAGCGATGAGGCGTGGCCGTACCCAAGGAGGTGGTGACAGGCCACTGACCTTAGCCTAAGGGGCCCCCTCCACCCCCTGCAGCAGGCCAGGGTTGACGACCAGGGGGCGACACGCAGGCAGCTGCAAAGCTGCTCTCCTCCCTCCACGCTCTGCCCAGAATGGTGCTGGAAGGACACCCTGAAGTGGGGTCCCCCGAACCTCAGACCTCCATCACCCCGGGAACCAGAGCTCCTGCGTTCTCTCCTGCCCGGTGAAGACGCGCAGCCCGGCGAGGAGCCCATCAAGTATGGCGAACTCATCGTCCTGGGGTGAGTGGCCCTGGCCAGGGAGGGCGGGCACCAGGGCCCCCCAGGACAGCCAGAGCAAGGGCCCTGCTCGCCCAGGTGTCCCCCTCACCGTCCCGGCTGGTAGCTGGCCAGATCCCCCTCAGTTCCCAGTGGCTGCACTCTCTTGCCGCTTTCTATAACTGCTGAGCCACACCCCAGGCCCACCCAAGTTTCAGAAGAGATGGGAGCACCGCCAGCTCCTTCTATTAGGCGCCTCGCGGGTGATGTGGGAAGAACTGGGGTGCTCCAGCAAGGCCCCTCACTGCACAGCTGCCTTGGCCGTTCTCTTAACGTCCTTGAGCCTTCACTGCCCCGTTTACGAATAGGCGGTGGCTGCTGGCCGGAAGGAGCGTGAGCTGGTTTCTGCCGAGCACGTAAGCCGGTGCCTGGCCCGTAGGTGCTCTGGGAGGCAGGCCTGTGCCCAGCCCTTTCATGGACATTATTTCATTTCAATCTTCACCAAGATGCTGTGAGGAAGGAGGTGAGGAAACCGAGGGCTCAGAGAGGGGAAGTGACTGGCCCCACACAGCTGGTAAGTGGCAGGGCTGGGATTCAGACTCAGGGTCTTTCTTGCTCTAGGTCTAAGCCACAGCAAGAACGTGGTGGCCAGGGAGTGAGCAAACGCCAGGAGCTGGTGGCTGGCAAGGTCTCCTCTCTTCCTGACCGACTCCTGCCCAGGCCCCTGCACCAGCCTCTTAGCCCTCCACAACTCCCACTCCCTGGCAGAGCCTTCTTCGTCCGCCTCCGTCCCTCCCCGCTTTGGCCTCTGGCAAGCTTTGTTACCACGATGACAATGATTTAGAAATAATAACGGCTGCTGTTGGCTGATATGTAGAGGCAATGTGCTGTTATTTTGAATCATAACAGCCCACAATTATCATGGGACGGTGATAGAGCGCCAAACTCAGTGCCACGTACCCTGTGAAATATTTTCTTCCTTATATATATATATTTTTCCGGCTACACCCAGCAGTGCTCATTGCCTACTCCTGCACTGTGTTCAGGGATCACTACCGGATCACTCGGGGGGGCCATATGGGATGCTGTTGACTGAGCCCGGTGTGTGCAAGGCAAGCGCCTACTGCTGTACTGTCACACACTGGCCTGAAATGCTCTCTTGCCTCCTTCTCACAATGAACCTTCAAGGTTCCTCCTGGTGCATTGGTTTCAGTTCACAGTGGCCGTTTCACCTGGGCTAGAAGAGCGAGAGCCAGGAGCTGACGCTGAGGCCCTGTGGAGTCCTGAGCGGCATCTTGGCCTGCTCCACTTTTCCCTGTTGGGAAGAGCTTACTGGGGTGCAGCGGCCCCTTCTCCCCCCGTGCTGGCCTCAGCCGAGCAGCTGCTGGTGGTTTGGGAGATAAGTGTCTCTCCGGCTGCGGACACCGTGATTCAAGGGCACAGGTGCTAGGCTAGCCTGCGGGTGTCTGCAGAGCTGGGGGGCCCTGGACAGGCTGCACACATGCAAAGGTCACCAGCGAGTCCTTCCCACACAGAGTGAGAATCCTCCAGTGGACTGGGAGCTCGTGCAGCCCTTTCCACAAGCCCACAGGAGATTACACTCATGACAACGTCGGCTGTGTGTGGAGGTTGTTCATCCCTGGCCTACAGTGACGCCACTGTACTCACAGTGTTTCCAGTTCATGCATTGGGTGTCCTTCTGCCTTCTTTTCTTCCCTAGTGGCCTTTTGAATGCCCCGTCTCCAAGTCCTGCCGGCCTCTGGGTGCTGGGTGCTGGCGAGCCTCCATCTACAAGAGGCCCGAGTTAGACAGGTTCAGATCTGCTCTCTGGGTCTCACTTTCTCACCTGGGACCTCAGGCCGTCATTTTTACCTCCCTGAGCCTCGACTTTCCTCCTTGTGAATGGGAAGAGGACCAGTTGCATGCAGGACACAGCCGAGATTCCATTAGATAATTAATGGCATGAAGCTTCAGGAACAGGAGTCTGGGATCGGGATCCGATTCGGGAAGCTCAAGGCTGCGACTCACCCAGTCTTTGCCCCTCGCCCACCATTCCCTCAGGACAGGATCTCAAAGGAAGGTGGGGGGGGAGCAATATTACAGCGAGGAGGGCGTTTTCCTTGCATGTGGCTGACCTGGGTTCCGTCTTCAGCATCCCATATGTCCCCGAGCACCACCAGGAGTAATTCCTGAGTGCAGTGATCCCTGAGCATTGCCAGGTGTGACCCAAAAAGAAAAAAAAAAGGAAGGTTGACAGTTGACCTGTGTGGCGTATGGAGGTAGTGGCCTGTAGGGGCGCCCCGTGCAGCCTGATTTTCGCTGCTGGCCTGGTTCTGAGGGGGACATGATGCTTGGTCCCATACAGGCCGCTCTGGCCAGGCCCAGGCCCAGGACTGGAGCTTCTGCTCCTTGATCCCAGAATCAGGGTCCTGACGTCCCTTCTGCTGAATTCGGGCCAGACTGCATCTAGCGAGTGCTTGGCATGGTGGGTAGTGCCCATGTTTCTTGAAAAGCTAAGGGCAGTTTCTCCCTTGTTGGTGGCACAGAACTGACCTCTAACACTTGTGTCACACCAGTACCCAGCACCCAGGCAGGTGTGACTGAGGTTCCCAGGAGACACTGGTTTCTTGAATGAAAACTTATTTTTTGTGTGGGCCACACCTGGTGTGCTCAGGGCTTACTTTCCTGGCTCTGTTCAGGGGTTACTCCTGGCAAAGCTCGGGGACCAGGTGGGGTGCTGGGAATCACACTTGGGTCTTCCACGTGTGAGGCAAGTTCCCCCCCCCCGCTGTACTGTCTCCCGAGCCCCCTGAAAGGCCTTTGAAGATGATCTGAGCGTCACCTGTTTCCCCGTATGGGCAGTCTGCTAGGTAGCACCTTCGGGGTTGGGATGGGGCTCGATGTGTTTACTGGGGACTGCCCCAAAGTGGTGGGAGTCCCCATGTTATTTTCAGGAGCTCACCTCTCTCTCTCTCTCTCTCTCTCTCTCTCTCTCTCTCTCTCTCTGTCTCTGTGTTTCTCTCTGTTCTGTCTCTTTCTCTCTGCTCTCTCTCTCTCTCTCTCTCCTCTCCCTTTCCTTGTCCCTGTCCCTGTCCCTTTCCTTTGCAACCCCTCTTCCCTCCTCCAGCTACAATGGGTGTCTGGCAAGTGGGGACAAGGGCCGCCAGCGAGTCGCCTGGCGCTGAGCCGCCACATGCCAACGGAGTGAAGCCAGACGTCATGCACCACATCTCCACCCCGCTGGTCTCCAAGGCAAGCAGCACCCTCTCCATCAGGGCCCTGAACCTGTCGGCCCCTTAAGAACCCTGCCCTCGGGCCTACCTGCCCACAACACCTTAAGGGCAAGGATGCCCCAGCATTGTCTTCAGTCACTGCCTCCTGAGCTGCAGAAACAGGGCTGGTGGGGGCCCTGTGCCCTCTTGGCACCGTGTTTCGTTGCCCGCTAGATCCCGTTGGGTGGCTCTATCTGAATCATTTAATTATATTTATTTATTTAGTGAGGGACACAGGCCCCTAGCAAGAAGCCAGAGCAAACCACACATCATGCAGTTAGTCATTCTCAACATCCAGACTCCATAGTTCCTCAGAGCTCCATCCAAGAGAAAACCTGATCTTCCCCCTTTAAGTTTCATCAGTAAATGCTCGGAGTTGAGAGCCTTCTACTGAGCCTATACCACCTACACGGCAAAGCCTGGCAAGCTACCCGTGTTTTAATTACCAGTTATGCCAAAAACTAGTAACTATTATGGACCTCAGTTCCATGACCTGAAGAATGGTTTCGGGCTCCTCCTCTCCCTGGAGCAAGTAGATGCCCTTGGGTTACACTTGCTTGTGACAGGACTAATGGAGATGTTACTAGTGCCCACTCGAGCAAATCGATGAACAATGGGAAGACAGTGATACAGTGATTTATTTAGTTATTTATTTATGGTTTTTGGTGTATGCACCTGCAGGGGAGCCTGGCAAGCTACCCTTGTCGTATTTGATGTGCCAAATACCAGTAACAATTTTAGACCTCATTCCCAGACCGATGGAATGGTTTGAGGGCTCCTTAATGTCTGGAGCAAGCAGGTGCCCTTGGGCTCTACTAGCTGAGCGGCATATGGAGATTTACTGGTGCCCGCTCGGATCGATGATGAGCGGAGACGTGATCAGTGATCGCGTATTTGGTCACACCTGGCCATGCTTGGGGGTGACTTCTTTTTTTTTTCTTGGGTCACACCCGGCAATGCTCAGGGGTTACTCCTGGCTCTGCACTCAGGAATTACTCCTGGCGGTGCTCAGGGGACCACATGGGATGCCGGGGGGATCGAACCCAGGCCAGCACAGGCTGGCCGCGTGCAAGGCAAACGCCCTACCCACTGGGCTATCACTCTGGCTCCACGGGGTTACTTCTGACTCTACACTCAGGAATAATTACTGGTGGTGCTTGGGGGGACCATATGGGATGCCGGGATGGACCCCCAGTTGACCATGTGCAAGGCAATTGCCTTTCCTACTGTGCTGTTGTTCCAGCATCCTATTTTATTCATTTTCACTGGTTTATAGATCTCCCAAGCAGTGCTCAGGGGGCCTAGGGTTTCATGCCAGGGCCTGGCACTGTGGCACTACTCAGGCCTGTGGTGCTGGTATGGATAGTCACCAGGGCCACTCTGGAGGTGCTCGGGGTTGAAGGCGAGCAGTGCCTGGGAGGGTGCATGGCGTGCCCCCGTCCCTGAGCTCTCTCCTTGGCCCCTCAGCATCATTTTAGGGTCAGGAAAGCCTCGGAGAGGGGTCCCGGAGGGCCACAGCAAAGGGCACAGCCTTTGCCTTGGCATAGGATGCGAGCCCAGCTTCTCTCTGGGCTGCGGCTCCTGGGCTTTGGGAGGAGACGGCAGCCAGGCGCGGCCTGGGAGTGTCTGTAGGGGTCATGGGGTGCCTTTTATCCTGTGCTGGCTGCACCGCTGCCCTCAGGGGTGATGTGGCACCATCCATCACCCTGGGCCCGGGCTACAGCTCTGGCTCTGAGGCTCGCTTCTCCCGGCCCCAGCGTGGGAGGTGACGTCTCCTTTCCCCACCCAGGCACTGAGCAACCGCGGCCAGCACAGCGTCTCCTACACACTGTCGCGGAGTCACTCGGTCATAGTGGAGTACACGCATGACAGCGACACAGACATGTTCCAGGTACTCCCCGGCTCTGTGTCGGAGACCACAGTTTAGGGGTTCAGGGTACACTATGAGTCAGGGTGCTCGGCTGAGAGCCCAGCTCCGTGGTTTACTTTGGGCACATCATTTAACGTCTCCTCATCTCAGTGTTCCTGTCTGTTAAATGGGCCCACAGTAGCTGTCCCGGGAAGTGCAGGGAAGGCCACGATGCGTGCGTGGCATGGTTGAAGTGACCACTTCCTGGATGTCACAGGACGCTCATGTTTGAGCTTTCCCGGGCAATGGGCCACCACCTCACTTTTCTCTTCTTGGGGGTTGTGCGGTGCTGGGGATTGAACCCGGGCCTCCAGCATGCAGAGCCTGTGCCAAGCCTCCAAACCATATCTGTGTCTCCTCCTTCACTTTTCCTTCACTTTTCCAGCAGCATCAACTTGTTCTTTTTTTTTTTTTTTGCTTTTTGGGTCACACCCAAAAAGCAATGCTCAAGGGGTTACTCCTGGCTCTGCACTCAGGAATCACTCCTGGAGGTGCTTGGGGGCCATATGAGAAGCCGGATCGAACCTGGGTTGGTTATGTGCAAGGCAAATGCCCTACCAACTGTACTATCACTTTGGCCTCAAGTCAATTATTTCTTTTTTTTTTTTTTTCTTTTTTCTTTTTGGGTCACCCCGGCGATGCTCAGGGGTTACTCCTGGCTCTGCACTCAGGAATTACTCCTGGCGGTGCTCAGGGGACCATATGGGATGCCGGGGATCGAACCGGGCTGGCACAGACCGCCACGTGCAAGGCAAATGCCCTACCCACTGGGCTATCGATCAGGCCCCAGCTCATTCTTTTTTTTTCTTTTTTTTTTTTAGCGTTTTGGGTACACCCAGTGATGCTCAGGGGTTACTCCTGGCTGTGCACTCAGGAGTTATCCTGGTGGTACTTGGAGAACCATGTGGGATGCTGGGAGTCAAACCCAGGTCGGCCCGAATGCAAGGCAAATGCCCTCCCCACTCCAGCCCCCAAATCAATTCGTTTTTATTGAGTGGGGGTGTTCCCTAGAGTTTTTGGGGGTAGATGGGGAGGAAAGTCTCACCCCACGAGGGCAGCTAGAGCTCCTCGGAAGGTGGCCTGGACAGGTGGGGGCTCACCTGAGCGCACCCTGTCCCGTGCTGCCCTTCCCCGCCCCCAGATTGGCCGTTCCACAGAAAACATGATCGACTTCGTGGTGACAGACACGTCCCCTGGGGCGCGGCCACCGAGGGCCCTTCGGCTCAGAGCACCATCTCCCGCTACGCCTGTCGCATCCTCTGTGACCGCCAGCCGCCTACACTGCCCGCATCTATGCCGCTGGCTTTGATGCGTCCAGCAACATTTTCCTTGGAGTGAGTGGACCCTCTGCGCATCTTCTGAGAGTGAAGGGGTGGGAGGGGGAAGGGCAGCATCCTGGGTGATGGGCCAGACCCCTGTAAGGGCCAGCAACTCCCCTCTGCGGACACCGCATAGGAAGTGAGGCTCAGAGAGGTCCCGTGAAGCCCGGGGGTCACTCAGTCCTGACACCCCTCTCTGGGCGCCCCTCCCGGCCTTGAGAGAAGGGTCAGCACCCGGCCTCTGGAGTCGCATCTGATATCGCATCTGGTCCCAGGAGCGCGCAGCTAAATGGCGGACCCCCGACGGCCTGATGGATGGCCTGACCACCAACGGGGTGCTGGTGATGCACCCGGCGGGCGGCTTCGCGGAGGACTCAGCGCCCGGCGTCTGGCGGGAGATCTCGGTGTGCGGGAACGTGTACACGCTGAGGGACAGCCGCTCCGCCCAGCAGCGCGGGGAAGCTGGTAGGTCGCTGCACCGTGGCTCCCGGCCAACGGGTGAGCAGCTGATGGCTGTGGTGTTGGCGGTGTGTGCCGGGTTAGTCCCATCACACGCTGCCTGCTTTGTCATCCTCCTGTGGGAAGGGCCCTTGGAACGGCTGGTGCGGTCAAGGCCGTGAGCTTGCACCGGGAGGTCCACATCTGGGGTGTTGAGAGGGGCGGGACCCCGCAGAGTCACGCCCACCGTGGGCGTGTCCTACCGGAGACCACGCCCAAGACTGCTGCGCGGAGGTCAGGGGTGGTGGTCGGCCCTGCGGGAGAGAAACCGCGATTTTCAGAAATTGGGCTCCTGGATGGCTCGAAGCGTGCAGCTTGCAGGGGCTGGTTTCTGCAAGTCACAGGCTGCGGGAGCCCACCCTGGAGGCGGAGTCAAGAGCGAGGACCCTGCCCCCATCCCAGCCCTGGTGGTCTCCTTCGGGCCCTTGCTTTGGAATTACTGTCCCCAGTAGAGCAATTAGGGCCCAGAGAGAGTTCAGAGGCGGAAGCTGGTGGCTTGGCCCTTGGGCAAGCGCTGTGGAAACCGGCTTCTGTGCAGACTCTGGAGTGGACAGCCGTCACCGGTGTGCGCGGGCAGCGCTTCGCTTTCCCCCTCTACTCCCCAGCCTCTCTGCCCAGCCCCACCCCACTGCCCTTCCCCCTCTGCCTGCGACCCGTTCTGTCCCTGACCTCCTTGAATGCAGCCCCGGGGGGGGGCGGGAGGTGGTCCTCCGGGGTGGACCGGCTGGTGGCGGCCATTCAGGCTCTGGCGTTGCCTCCGCAGGTGGAGAGCGAGTCCAACGAGCTGCAGGACGGTTCCCTGATCGACCTGTGCGGGGCCACGCTGCTGTGGCGCACCCGGCGGGTCTGCTGCGGGCGCCCACGCTGAAGCAGCTGGAGGCACAGCGGCAGGGAGGCCAACGCGCGGCGGCCGCAGTGTCCGGTGGGCCTCAGCACCTTGGCCTTCCCCAGCCCGGCCCGCGGCCGCACTGCCCCGACAAGCAGCAGCCCTGGGTCTACGTGCGGTGCGGCCACGTCCCACGGCTACCACGGCTGGGGCTGCCGGCGAGCGGGGCCCCCAGGAGCGCGAGTGCCCGCTCTGTCGCCTCGTGGGGCCCTATGTGCCCCTGTGGCTGGGCCAGGAGGCCGGCCTCTGCCTGGACCCGGGGCCGCCCAGCCATGCCTTCGCCCCCTGCGGCCACGTGTGCTCCGAGAAGACTGCCCGCTACTGGGCGCAGACTCCGCTGCCCCATGGCACCCACGCGTTCCACGCAGCCTGCCCCTTCTGCGGGGCCTGGCTCACGGGCGAGCACGGCTGTGTCCGCCTGATTTTCCAAGGGCCGCTGGACTAGGCTCCCGGTGCCTCCCCGCTGCCGCCTGCCCATCCAGGTCCCCCAACGGAGCTCTGCATGTGGGACTGTACCTGCTGGCCACAGCCACTCACTCGGGAGGGGACAGCGAGACCCCAGTCCCAATTTAAAGGATGGGCCCTCACTACCAGCTGTCCCGGGCCCATGGAGGGCAGCCCGCCTCCGTGCCCAGCCCACATCCTGCCGCCGACACTGTGCCCTGGGGGAGTGAAGGGGCACAGCCCCTGATCCCCTGCTTAGGCTGGCTGCGCCTAGCCTGCCCGCCCCCAACCTGCTGCTGCCCCGGGTTTCTCTATAAACCGTGCTGCTCGGCCGCCCTTAGCGCCTGTGTGTTCCGAGTGCGGCGTCTCCCCGACCCGAAGTGAGTGACTGGGGGGTGGCAGGCCGGCCGGGCATCTGCTGGCACCCACTAGAGGCTGGATCCATGCCCAAGGGCTCTGGGGACAGAGTCATCTTTGCTCCCTGACCAGCGGAAGACAAGCCGGAAGCTTGTCTAAAGACAGGGCGGAAGCTGAGCCGTCAGCACAGCTTTGGGCTCCGTGTCTTTGGGGAGCACCCTAGGGCTACAGGAGGCGGGTCACAATCTGGAGTGAGACCCAGAGCGAGTGAACTTCACTGGGAGGAGCAGCTGGGCCCAGAGCTGCAGAGGGCGAGGCTGGTGCAAGAGGCCAGACTGGACAGGGGCTGGCCCCTCACTGCGGACAGGAGACGGAGGGAGAGAATGAGGGTGTGACCCAAAGAACGAAAGGCGTTTGCTTTGCATACGGCTGGCCCATGCCAGCCCGGGGTTCGATCCCGGCATCCCATATGGTCCCCGAGGACCGGATGTGACCCAAAAAGCCCCAGGGGGTGTGGGCTAGCTGTGCCTGGGGACTGCCCAGTCCAAATGCCGCCATGTTCCCACTTTGTGCTATTGCTAAGTTCAGGAAGCAGCCGCCTGGCCCCACGTGGCTTCTTGGTTTGGGGCTTGAATTTCCTGTAACCCAGGGGCAGTGAGGGGTATTGCCACTCCTGGCCACGTTAACCTGGTTCAACAGGTTAATCGACAACCCACAGCTGCCCACACCCCTGGGGCCACTCCCCTTGGCTCCCCTTGCCTGGCATTGGGAGGGAACCCCAGAGAGTGGAACACCCCAGAGAGGGGAAGGTAGTGGTGTGGCAGGCGTCAGGCTGATACAACCAGCGGCTGCGGAGGCGGAGCAGAAAGGAACTGGAGGCTGGGGCTGGAGCGATAGCACAGTGGGAGGGCATTTGCCTTGCACACGGCCAAGCCGGGTTCGATCCCCGGTATCCCATAAGGTCCCCAGCACCGCCAGGAGTAATTCCTGAGCAAAGAGCCAGGAAGTAACCCTGAGTGTCTCCGGGTGTGACCCCCCCCAGAAAAAAAAGGAACTGGAGGTAGTTGGGGTCTTGCTGGAGTTGCCCCCGGACTATTCCGGGAAGCGAGCAAGGAGGACACGGTGGACTGGAGGTTCCAGAGGGCGGCCCTGCCCAACGCTGGGGTGCTAGAGACCAGATCTGGACTGGAGAGGCGAGAGCGCCGCCTGTTGAGCAGAAGGGCGTATGGTTAAGTTCTCGCTCAGAGCAGCTCACGGCCTCCCCAGGGTGGGCTCTGCCGAGCACTGCCCCCCTTGCGCCCCATGCAAAGCGCTCGGGAGCGAAGTCCTCCTACCTGTTCTCTTCTGACCCGCGGGAAGTAGATGGGAACTTTCCGCCGCCCCGGCTGCAGGGGACCTGAGCTCCAGGAGGAGAGAGGTAAGTGAGCATCACCCCATGGGCAGGGCAGAGGTCACGCGAGCCTGGAGTCCCCCTGCAAGCTTGCTCTGCCCCACATTCAATGGAATAAACAGCCCTTTGTCGCCAGGGGGCCATGAGGACGTGGAGGGGGTCCTCTGAACAGCGCAGGTACTTAATAAATGCAAGACGTCCTCACCCACCCCTTTCTCCCCTGTGGGGAGGAGCCCAAGGGGCGGCCTCTGTTCTCACGTGGAAAGCGCCATGTGATAATGTGTGTGTGTTTGTGTGCATGTGAGTGGTGTGGGAGGGACATCTGAGGAACATATGAAGACGCCGAGAGACCCCACAGACGTCAATGAATAGACTTACCTCGGTTTCTCCACCAATACAGTGGGCAATATGACAACAGCCTCGCTCAGGGTTTGCACACACATAAATGAGATTCCCCATGGCAAGCCATTGGTACAGGACGTTAGTCAGTTCTCATATTCATTGTGAATGTTCATAACATGCAGGGTCCAGGGGCTAGAGGCGGTACAGGGGCAGGGCTCTCACCCTACATACGGGCGCCCTGGGTCTGATCCCTGGCACCCTATCTGGTTCCCTGAGCTCTGCCAGGAGTGATCCCTGAGCTCAGAGCCAGGAGTAAGAGTAAGCCCTGAATACAGCTGGGTGTCCCCTGCCCATACCCAGCAAAAACACACAGCCAGCTTGTGTTGATCCCAGGAGGCAGAGGGCAGCAGCACACTGCAAATTCACCGCTAGTGAAGATGAAACTCCCTTTATCATCTATCTATCTATCTATCTATCTATCTATCTATCTATCTATCTATCTATCTATCTATCTATCTATCTATCTATCTATCTATCTATCTATCTATCTATCTATCTATCTATCTATCTATCTATCTATCTATCTATCTATCTATCTATCTATCTATCTATCTATCTATCCATCCATCCATCCATCCATCTATCATCTATCTATCTATTTATCATCTATCTATCTATCCATCCATCATCTATCTATCTATCTATCTATCCATCCATCCATCCATCTATCATCTATCTATCAATCATCTATCTATCTATCTATCTATCTATCTATCTATCTATCTATCTATCTATCTATCTATCTATCTATCTATCTATCTATCTATCTATCTATCTATCTATCTATCTATCTATCTATCTATCTAGGGGCCGGAGCTATAGCCCAGCGGGTAGGGCATTTGCCTTGCATGCGGCAGGCCCATGCAGGCCTGGGTTCGATCCCCAGCATCCCATATGGTTGCCCGAGCACCACCAGGAGTAATTCCTGAGTGCAGAGCCAGGAGAAACCCCTGCGCATTGCCGGGTGTGACCCAAAAAAAAATCTATCTATCTATCTATCTATCTATCTATCTATCTATCTATCTATCTATCTATCTATCTATCTATCTATCTATCATCTATCTATCTACCTACCTACCTATCTATCTGTCTATCCATCTATCTATCCATCTATTTGTTGGCTCACACCTGACAATATTCAGGGGTTGTTCCTGGCTGTGCATTAGTGGAGTTACTTCTAGTGGTGCTCAATGGACCGTATGGAAGGTTGGGGATTGAACCCGGGTCAGCCACGTGTGAGGCAAATGGCTTACCCACTATTGCTCCAGCCCCAGTCCGTTGTCGTTAAAATGGATTTAATGGAGCTGGAGTGATAACACAGCGGGAAATCACTTGCCTTGTGCGCGGCCGACCCGAGTTCAATCCCTGGTATCCCATATGGTCCCTGAGCATTGCCAGGGATAATTCCTGAGTGCAGAGCCAAGATTAACCCCTGAGCATCTGTTTAGACAGTTACTATTGGGGCCAATGATGAGGATCCCTATTGTGCCACGCAGGACCTTGTAAATGAGAATCTGGCACCCCTGGAGCAGGGGTAGATGCCGATGTGGGTCTCTGCTGGGTGGGGCTAAGGTGTGGCCTGGGCTGGCCTATCTGGCAGGCTCGCAGCCCCGAAACACCCCAGACTGCCCCTCTGTGCAGGCTCACTAAGGTTCAGGCTTAGTGAGGTTTCTGTTTGTTTTGTTTTGTTTTGCTTTTTTGAGCCACACCTGGCGATGCTCAGGTGTTACTCCCTGTTCTGCTTTCAGGAATTACTGGCGGTCCTCAGGGCACCATACGGGATGCCGGGGATTGAACTCGGGCGGCTGAGTGCAAGGGAAACGCCCTCCTGGCTGTGTATCGCTCTGGCCTCAGAGGGTTTTGTGGTTGTGCCCCGAACCCCAAACTGGTGACTGCATGAAGCTGGCGGGGACACAAATCCGTATGCCAAGCAGTGGCTTCCTCAGAAGCTCTTATTTTATTTATCTTGTTGCTTTTGGGGGTCACACCCGGCGATATCGGCTCGAGGGTTAGTGCTGGCTCAGCTCTCAGGAATCACTCTTGGGGTGCAAGGGGTCCATATGGGATGCCTGGAATCGAACCCGCGTGCAAGGCAAACGCCCTCCCCGCTCGCTCCGGCCCTTCGCCAGCTCTTAGTCCCGTCCAGTGAGAAAGGGGGAACCGTTTCCTTCCATTGTGCAGGTTCCCACCTGCAAAACTGAGGTCGGGGACTCGGGGACAAATCGCAAAGGGGTCCGGGTCGGGGAAGTCCGAGGTGAGACCTTGTGGTCCGGCTCGTGGAAATCTAGGTTTCAACAAGTGTTGGGCTAAGCCGCAGCCCCACAGGCCGCTGAAGTTTGTGAGCCCCGCGCGAGAGCGGCCGGTACAAAAGGCCGAAGCCGCTGGGGCCTTTCGGCTCATTTCTCCGTAGCGCCCCGGGGCTGGGCGCGGGCTGGGAGGCGGGACTCGCCTCGTCATCCCCATTGGCTGGAGCTGACGCTCATCCGGGCTCCGCGTCCCGGCAATTGGCCAGTGGGGGCGGAGCCTGCGGCGCCCCAATGAATGGGGGAGCCGGAAGCAGGAAGTGAGTTTGCGAAGAGAGCAGCTGCTGCAGGTGAGGCGCGGCGCCCGGGCTTGGGGGTCATAACGTGTCACCCGTGGGGATAGGAGCGGGGCTGGACCGAATGCAAGATCATTGTCTGTCTGCCCTCCCTCGAGTACCCCATCCACGTTCTGGCTGCTCTGAGGCCAAGGCACGGCCAGGGCAGCCACGGGTTAACACCCCTTTCGGAATCCCGGGAATTGAGCCCTTGGGGCGGAGCGTGGGTAGTGACCGCGGTTGCGGGAAACCCGTCCCGAGTCAGGGACAGCGGTGTGGAGCTCCGGGGCTGTGAGGCCTTTGCTGAATTGGCTGGCACGCCTCGAGGCTCAGCCCTCCAGTGTGGAAACTGAGTTTTCTCCCTGCTCTGAGCTGAAACTTCCACGGCGCGGCTGCACGCGTGGCGGGAGCGTGCTGGAGGCAGGCGGGTGCGGGATGCGCGGGGTCCCACCCTGGCGGCGGCGGAGAGCAGGGGAGTGAGTGCCCTGCGCCGCGATCGCGCACCTGGTGGGCGTGGAGTCAGTCATTCCCATTCAGCAGAGGCGGAAGTGGAGGCCCCAGAAGTGAAAACGTTTTGAGTTTAGAGATGGGGAAGGGCCCAGATGGAAATCTGGGTCTTCCGGCTGGTTTTGGGATCCTGGTCGTGTTTGCGGTGGTGAGGGGAATGGGGGGCAGGCTGTAAGGAGCTGGGCTGGGGGTCTAGACAGCAGGTGTCTCTGAAGCCTCAGTGGGGTCATGAGGCCAGGCGCCTCCCCTGGGCATCAGTTTCCCCATCTATAATGCCAGCTGGTTGGATTGCGTCCTTAAGGCCACAGAGAGACTGCACGCTCCTGGAGCCTCAGTTATCAAATCTGGTGAATGGGTCTAACAGCATTCCTGACCTTCTGGGCTTTCGTGGGCGTGAATGGGACCAGGAGAGTGCGGAGCGGGTGTCAGTGACGGCTGTGATGGTTCTCAGCAGGGCCCATGGCAGACACCCAGTACATCCTGCCCAATGACATCGGCGTGTCCAGCCTGGATTGCCGTGAGGCCTTCCGCCTGCTGTCACCCTCGGAGCGCCTCTATGCCCACCACCTGTCCCGCGCCGCCTGGTAACGGAGGCTTGGCTGTGTTGCTGCAGACGTCACCCGAAGCTCCTTACATCTACACCCTTCTCAGCCGCCTCTTCCGGGCTCAGGGACCCCGATGAGCTACGCCAGCATGCCCTGGCCGAGGGCCTCACCGAGGAGGAGTATCAGGTCAGTTCCCTCAGGCTAACCTGCTTTTCCCATGTGGCTTCTGGGTGTGAGGGATCAGAGTGCAGGGCCGTAAAATGCATAGATTTATCTGTACATTGAAATGTTACCTTGAGGGGTATCTTAGAGTTAAAGTGGGGGCTGGAGCGATAGCCCAGTGGGGAGGGCGTTTGCCTTGCACGTGGCCTGTGCCGCCCGGGTTCGATCCCCGGCATCCCATATGGTCCCCTGAGCACCTCCAGGAGTAATTCCTGAGTGCAGAGCCAGGAGTAACCCCTGAGCATCACTGGGTGTGACCCAAAAAAAAAAACAGGTAACACAGGGCCGGGAGCGATAGCCCAGCGGGTGGGGCGTTTGCCTTGCACGTGGCGGCCTATGCCGGCCGGGTTCAATCCCCCGTCATCCCATATGGTCCCCCGAGCACCACCAGGAGTGATTCCTGAGTACAGAGCCAGGAGTAACCCCTGAGCATCGCTGGGTGTGACCCAAAAAAGCAAAAAAAAAAAAAAAAAAGAAAAACAAAAACAAAGACCCTTTGAGTTGCAGAGCGCTTGCTCCTCACCATGTCCTCAGGGTGGGCAGGCAGAGATGAGGAACCATCCCACCCCCATCACTGCCTCAGGCCCCACCTTATCCTGTCACTTATCACTTATCTTCCCATTGTTCATCTTTTGCTCTAAGTCTTCATACATTGAGAATGAGGTCCATTATTGTTACTGTTTTTGGCACATTGAATACACCATGGGTAGCTTGCCAGGCTCTGCCATGGCTCTGGGTTCATCCCAGGGGGCCCAGTCTTTTTCTGTGTCAGACCAACAACCATCCAGGGCCCACGGGCAGAGCCCTGGGTGCAGACAAGCCTGTCTCCTGTCTGCCACCTGCTGATGCAGCCGGGCACCGCAGCCACACCTGCAACACTTCAAGGGGCAGATCCTATCATTTTGGGTATTAGGTATCAACAATGAATTTGTAGATATACAAATAATCGCTTATTAGTCATTGATAAGCCTAAGAAGAAAAAATTCACGAAGGAACATCCTCAGCAGGAGAAGGGCCATCACTGCAGATCCTGTGGGTATTATATGACTGTTACGGACAACTCCAAGCCCACACTTGCTCACCTCAGTGAAACACCCACCCCTGGAATATGCTGTATGCGAGGCGAATGCCCTCCCCACTGTACTATCTCTCTGGTCCCTAAGGGGGTAGTGATGGTACAGCAGAGGGGCTGGGGGGGCTCATGCCTGGGGACCAGTGGGAGGCAAAGCATGTGGGGATAGCTCTACCTATTCTCTACCTTTTGCTCATTTTTTTTCTTTTTTGCTTTTTGGGTCACACCCAGCAATGCTCAGGGTTACTTGTAGCTCTGCACTCAGGATTTACTCATGCTTAGGGGGACCATATGCGGAGATATGGTAGGGGATCCAACCTGGATCGGCCGTGCAAGGCAAACACCTTCCCGATGTACTCTCGCTCCGTCCCCCTTTTGCTCAATTTTAGTGTGACTCTCAACTACTCTGAAAAATAAATAATGAAGTCTACTGGAAAATAGAGAACTATTTGCTCATAAAATTGAAAAGTCCAGGCTCGTGAGGCTTTAGGCATGGCTTGATCCAGGGATACATGCTTCCCCTCAGCGCTGATTCCCTTCCCCACTGCAGGAGGAGCTGGAGGGAGCTGGCGTTTTGCTGCTGGAGAAGTTCCTGAGCCTGTGCTCAACCCTGGGGAGGCGGGTGGAAGGAGCTTGGCCCTTCCGGCAGGGAGAGGAGAGCTTGTCAGAGCCTCTCCTCTAGCCCGCCACACTTGTGGTGTCCCTGCCCCCAGCTGGGACCGGACTGGACCTTCAGGGTCAGTGGGATGGGCTGAGCCTGCTGGGGTGTGCCCTGGTGTGGGGGAACTCCCCGACAGGCCTGGGCCCTGGGACTGGTCCTGTCCCCCATGTTTCCCAGCCTCACCCAGCCAGTTCCTTGGGGTGTTGTTGGGGGAGACTGTGTCGGTGTCTGATGCCCCCCCTGCACCCCCTTCCCAGGCGTTCCTGGTCTACACCGCGGCGTCTACTCCAACATGGGGAACTACAAATCCTTTGGCGACACCAAGTTTGTCCCCAACTTGCCCAAGGTGAGTAGGAATTGGGGATTGCGGGGCAGGGAGAGACCTTAGCAAGGAGCCCCTGTGGGTCGGGTCCAACCTTGTTGTCGCCATGAACTTGCCCAAGGTGAGTAGGAATTGGGGATTGCGGGGCAGGGAGAGACCTTAGCAAAGGAGGCCCCTGCGGGTCGGGTCCAGTCAGGCCAGAGTGGAACCTTGATGTCGCCATGTGGGGGGAGCCTCCCATTGGCGGCTTCTTCTTCTTCTCCTTTTTTTTTTTTTTTGCTTTTTGGGTCACACCCGCGATGCTCAGGGGTTACTCCTGGCTTTGCACTCAGGAATTACTCCTGGCGGTGCTTGGGGGGACCATATGGGATGCCGGGATTGAACCCGGGCCGCCGGCCGCGCAAGGCAAACGCTACCGCTGATATTTTTTTTTTTTTTTTTGCTTTTGGGTCAACCCAGCAATGCTCAGGGGTTTCCCTGGCTCTGCACTCAGGAATCACTCCTGGCGGTGCTCGGGGACCTATGGGGATGCCGGGATCGAACCCGGCCGCCAGGCCGCCGCGCAAGGCAAACGCCCTACCCGCTGCGCCCCCCCCCACTGACTATTGCTCCTGCCCCATGGCGGCTTCTTCTTGATGCTGCTGACCCACTGGGTGTGGACAGGCCCTGGCAACTATTTGGTACTTGACAAAATAGAGCCTGTCTCAACTTCCCTAAAGCCAGCATGGAAGACTGGCCTTGAAGGTCTCCCTGGGCAGGGCCTCTGGACCCCATGGCTCTCAGGCCTGAGTGGACTCAGGAAGTGGCTGGTCACAGGTGCAGCACAGCTTCTGAAGGAGCAGGTCATCTCTGGGTGAGGCTCAGGTCTCTGCGGCCATGGCCAGCTGAGCTGGGGCGAGCAGCCTGGGATTGGCCGTGGAGGATCTCGAGGGGCAGGGCTGGGCAGGGTTTGGCAGCCCAAGGCCTCCCTTCCCTGCAGGAGAAGCTGGAGCGCGTGATCCTGGGGAGCAAGGCCGCCAGCAGCACCCCGAGCAAGTCCGGGCCTCTGGCAGACGTGTGGGGGACCTCATGTTCTCCCTGGAGCCCCGGCCCCGGCACCTCGGGCTGGGGAAGGAGGTGAGGCCCGGCATGGCAGAGCCTTTTGCAACACTTGGGGTGGGAGGGGCCGGAAGGGAGGGGTGCGCCCACTGACGCTGGGACCTCTATGCCTCAGGTGGTACCATCTGGGAATGGAATGGGAAGTGCACTGGGTGGTGTGCTTCGGTGCCCCAGGTCTGACGTTGGGTGCCACGTGCAGGAGAGGAGTTGGGGAAACTGAGGCAGGGGACTAGAGCAGGAGGCACAGGCTTCCCTCTCCAGGCTGTCGGCAGCTGTGCAGGATGGGAGGGGGCCTGGGGGGCTGAGGGCACACGCCAGGCTGGGGCTGCAGCCCGGCATCGGGGGTGGCCTGGGCAGGGCCCTCCGCGGTACCCAACCCTCAGCAGCCCCTCTCCCGCTTCGCCTGCTCCCCGCAGGGCATCACCACCTACTTCTCGGGAGACTGCACCCTGGAGGACGCCAAACTGGCTCAAGACTTCTTGGACTCACAGGTTTGGGGGTGCGCGGGCAGTGGTTGGCACTTCTGGGGTGCAGAGGCTGGGGCTGTCCTTGAGGAAAGCCTGGTCCACTGGGCTCCGGGGTCCCTGATGTACTAAATTCCCAGGGGTGCTGAGTGTTTGTGCTGGCTTGGTTTGGGGGCCTCGCCCAGCGGTGCTCAGGGATCACTCCTGGCAGGGCTTGGGGCACCTGTGTGGCTGCTCTGGGTTCAAACGTGGGTCAGCCAGGTATAAGGCAAACGCCCTCCGCACTTTACTATCGCTCCAGCCCCGCGAGTGTTTTTTTCTCCAGAGGGGTGAGAGAAGCCAAATAAGTTTGGGGCCTTTAGCTTCAGGGGTCCCGTCACCAGTGGTGCGGTGCCTCCTCTCTGCTTCCCAGCTCAGGGAGGGGTCCCGCTGCAGGGTCTCATGGGGTCTTGCGGGGTTCCGCCGTGGGATCTCGAGGGGTCTCAGGGCTGTGGGGGGCTGGGGGTGTCAGTCCCGATACTGTCGGTGCCCGTGAGAGATGGCACAGGACGGTGCTGCCTCGCGCCCAAGCTGGCACATCCCTGGCACCACATGTCTGCATAGGGTCCCTGAGCTCTGCCAGGAGTAGCCCCTGAGCACACTGGGTGTGACTCAGAATCCTACACTAGGAGCTGAGAGCGAGTACAGCAGCGAGGGCACTTGCTTTGCACGCTGCTGGCCCGGGTTCAATTCCTGGGACTGGACAGGCCTTCAGGCATGGCCCTGCCGGGACTGATCCCTGAATGCAGAGCCAGGAGCAAGCCTTGAGCACAGCCAGGACCTTCAGGAAACCAAAGGCGTCCCCCGCCAAGAAACCCCAACAAAATAAGTGTCCATGTGGAGCACCCCAGGGACCCCACCTGCTTTGCCTCATGACAGACCCCGCTGTTTTCCAGAACCTCAGTGCCTACAACACTCGACTCTTCAAGGAGGTGGGCCAGGACGGGCGGCCACGCTACCTGGTGCGACTGGCTTCAGCGCTGAGCACAGGTGCGCACAGCCCCTGCCTCCCACAGGCTCCCTGGGTGCCAGGGGCCAGCCACACGCTGCGGCGGAAACAGAGGGCCAGGCGCTTGGTTCCTTTGAGCTGGGGAAAGGACTCGGGACTCGGGTCAGATCATTCCGGAATATGGGCTGGGTGGCTGAGCGTGGCCTGATGGAGCTGGTTCCCCGGGTGAGGGCTTATCCAGTTTGTCGCACATGCCTGCTTCTCGCTAAGGACCTCAGGGTGGACACAGGAAGCTGTCTCTGGTGGGCAGTGCCCAAGGCCTCTGAAGGGCCCTGGTTCGCCTTCTCACCCCGCCGGCTTGGAGGCTGGTCAGGGACGGACTGGCCAGCTGGGGACTAGAGACTGAGCCCTGCTCCTGCCGCCTCAGGACCTCCAAGGCTTGCGCCCAGTTTCCCCATCCGTAGTGTGATGGGATCATTTTCCTCTCCCCAGAGTTGGTCTAGGCATAAATGTGGTTAGCATGTGGTGGGGCTGGAGAGATGGGACATGTGGGGAGCACTTTGCACGCTGGCTGACCCAGGTTCACCCCAACATGCCATATGGTCCTCTAAGCACCAATAGGAATGATTCCTGAGTGCAGAGCCAGGAGGAAGTAAGCCCTGAGCTTTGTAGGATGTGTGCCCCCAAACAAACCGTGTGGAAAGCAATTTGCTTTATAGTCTTTTTTTTTTTTTTTTTTTGGGTCACACCCGGCAATGCTCAGGGGTTTCTCCTGGCTCTGCACTCAGGAATTACTCCTAGCAGTGCTTGGGGGACCATATGGGATGCCGGGATCAAACCTGGGCCAGCATGAGCCGGCCATGTGCAAGGCAAACGCCCTACCCGCTGGGCTATCGCTCCGGCCCCTGCTTTATAGTCTTTTATTGTGGGTTTTTTTTTGTTTGTTTATTTGTTTTGGGGGCGAAGGAGTCACACCTGGTAATGGCCAGGCTCTGCGCTCAGGAATTACTCCTGGTGGTGCTGGGGACCACCTGGGATGGCCGTGAGCAAGACAAATGCCTTCCCCAGTGCTATGGCTCCAGCCCATTTCTATAGTCCTTACAGTCTCTGTACATTTGAAGGTGATAGTTCACTCTTGAAGATTCTAGAGGAAGATGAGGCCGAGCCAGAGTACAGCAGGGAGGGCATTTGCCTTACATGAGGTCAACCAGGGTTCGATTCCCGGCTTCCCATATGGTCCCACAAGCACCACCAGGAGTAATTCCTGAGTGTAGAGCCAGGAGTAACCCCAGAGCATCGCTGGGTGTGACCCCCCAAAAAAAAAAAGATTCTAGAGGAAGAGAAGCCTGCTGGGCCGTCTCCCCAGCCATTTCTCTGAGCACCCCCTGCTCCCCCCCCCTCCCCCGTCCTCAGAGCCTGCTCTGGACTCCAAGTGGCTCCCAAGCTGAAGAGCTACGATTTCCAGGGGGAACCATTTCCAGGTGACCTGGGGACTACGCCCCCATCCTCCAGAAGGTGGTGGATCACCTGGAGAAAGCCAAGGTAGGACCTGCTGGGGGCTGGAGTGGGGGCTCCACCAGCCAGGAGAGGGCGGTGGGGGTGCTCTGAGGCTGACTGCCCGCCCCACCCAGGCGCACGCAGCCAACAGCCACCAGGAACAGATGCTGGCGCAGTACTCAGAGAGCTTCCTGCAGGGCTCCATCGAGGCCCACAAGAGGGGCTCTCCCCCTGGGTCCGGGACAAGGGCCCCATTGTGGAGAGGTGAGCAGGGGCCTTTTCTGGATTTTTTTGGGTCACACGGCAGTGCTCAGGGGTTACCCCTGACTCTGAATTCAGGAATTACTCCCGCGATGCTTGGGGGACCATATGGGATGCCAGTGACCAAACCTGGGTCAGCCATGTGCAAGGCGAACACCTTCCCGCTGTGCTATTGCTCCAGCCCCTGTAAGGTGAACACCTTCCCACTGTGCTATTGCTCCCGCCCCTGTAAGGTGAACACCTTCCTGCTGTGCTATTGCTCTGGCCCCTGTAAGGTGAACACCTTCCCCACTGTGCTATTGCTCTGGCCCCTGTAAGGTGAACACCTTCCCGCTGTGCTGTTGCTCCGGCCCCGTAAGGTGAACACCTTCCCCACTGCGCTATTGCTCCAGCCCCTATTGCTCCAGCCCTGTAAGGTGAACACCTTCCCGCTGTGCTGTTGCTCTGGCCCCTGTAAAGGTGAACACCTTCCCCACTGTGCTATTGCTCCCGCCCCTGTAAGGTGAACACCTTCCCCACTGTGCTATTGCTCCAGCCCTGTAAGGTGAACACCTTCCTGCTGTGCTATTGCTCCCGCCCCTGTAAGGTGAACACCTTCCCCACTGCGCTATTGCTCCCGCCCCTGTAAGGTGAACACCTTCCCCACTGTGCTATTGCTCCCCGCCCTGTAAGGCTGAACACCTTCCCCACTGCGCTATTGCTCCCGCCCCTGTAAGGCGAACACCTTCCCCACTGTGCTTTTGCTCCCGCCCCTGTAAGGTGAACACCTTCCTGCTGTGCTATTGCTCCAGCCCCTGTAAGGCTTAACACCTTCCCCACTGTGCTATTGCTCCAGCCCCTGTAAGGTGAACACCTTCCTGCTGTGCTATTGCTCTAGCCCCTGTAAGGTGAACACCTTCCCTGCTGTGCTATTGCTCCAGCCCCTGTAAGGTGAACACCTTCCCACTGCGCCATTGCTCCCGCCCCTGTAAGGTGAACACCTTCCCACTGTGCTATTGCTCCAGCCCCTGTAAGGTGAACACCTTCCCCGCTGTGCTATTGCTCCGCCCCTGTAAGGTGAACACCTTCCCCACTGCGCTATTGCTCCAGCCCCTGTAAGGTGAACACCTTCCCACTGTGCTATTGCTCCAGCCCCTGTAAGGTGAACACCTTCCCACTGCGCTATTGCTGCGCCGCCCTGGAAGGTGAACACCTTCCTGCTGTGCTATTGCTCCCGCCCCTGTAAGGCTAACACCTTCCCCACTGTGCTATTGCTCCAGCCCCTGTAAGGGTGAACACCTTCCTGCTGTGCTATTGCTCCCGCCCCTGTAAGGTGAACACCTTCCTGCTGTGCTATTGCTCCCCGCCCCTGTAAGGAACACCTTCCCACTGTGCTATTGCTCCAGCCCCTGTAAGGTGAACACCTTCCCCGCTGTGCTATTG
>JAJIBD010034483.1:0-35294 GCA_021461705.1 Cryptotis parvus | reverse complement strand
GTTGTTTTGGAAAGATCGGAGACAAATCAATTAAGTATGGTAGTGAATCAGCAAGCACTTTCCCTATAGATTATGTTTTAATATAAACAGTGTTATCTAAGAGATTTTATATGTCACTCAATGTCTCATCTATAGCTAACATTTAAATAACGGAAGTATGTGCACTGATGGAAGGATGGGTGCTGCAACATTGTATGACTGAAATTCAATCACGAACAGCTTTGTTACTGTCTATCTCACAGTGATATAATAAATAAACAAATACAAACAAGTCATATAGCATTACAAAATAAAGGAATAACTTGATATGACAAATATGAAGGTAGGGAGGAGTTACCAAGGTGTCTTGGCGAAACAAGTACTAGTTATATTTCATTTCAGGTAAAATGTAAAGAGTGTAAACTATAAAAGAAAAGATAATTGACATAACTATTAAAATGTACATTATATTTAAGATATTGTTACTGAATAAGTTCTCATTTTTTAGTTTCTTTTTATTTATTTTTTTTTAATTTTTTATTATGCCACCGTGAGACATACAATTACAGAGGTGTTCATAATTGGTTCTTGGTAATACAGTATACCAGCACCCATTCCTCCACCAGTGCCCCATTTCCACCACCAATGTACCCCACCCCTCCCGCCACCCCCATGCTGCCCTAATAGCAGGTACCCCAGTTTCCTCTCTTTCTCTCTCTGTCTCTCTCTGTCTCTGCATCTCTCTCCCTCTTATTTTATACATTGTGGCTAGCCCTGCAGAATTTTAGAGTTTATCACTTAAGTCTCTTTGTGTATATTCAATGGTGAGTTTTTATCTGTCCATTACCATTTCCCACATTTAGTAAAACACTGGTATCTATTTATGTCATATTAATGAGGCACACCACTGGATGCATCATTAAAAAAGAAAAATCATCATTATATAAAAATTGACAGTGATTGAAAGATGCACTCTAATTTTATAAGTTTTAGACTGAACATTTTCAGAATAAATGAGATACCCAGTATGAATTAAGTCACAGTAAATAAATTTATGTTTCTCTTTGTAATTCCTAAATCCTATATTACAGAAATAACCTGTATCTGAGGACCACCCTGTTAACATGAGACAGGCAAAAATTTCAATCCAAGCACATCCCTTATTATATGAGTAACTTTGAAATAAGGTGCTTTAGTTTTCTAATTTTCACTTTTCACATAAGGAAAATGGAAATTCATAGATACTCCTTTAGAAATGTTTCAAGTATAGAAATAACGTGCAAAATGCCCAGCATAAATAAGTACATCATAATTTGTGCTTTAAAACTCTCAGCCTAGTGAATAATTGCTCATAAGTTATGGTATATATACAGAATGAAATACCATGCAGATACAAGCATTGATGAAATCATGCAATCTACTGCAGTTTGATGGAACTGGAAGATCTCATGTAAGTGAAGTAACTCACAAGACAAAGCACAAATATCAGATGTACTCACAGATCCGTAGTATATAGAATAACATGACAAGGAGAAGTATCAAAGGTGGACAAAACCTTAGACGTAGATTTAAAAAATGGAAATTACAGAAAGATATACAAAGAAGGGGAGCAGGAAAAGGCAGTCTCGGGAGGTGCCATTGGTTTAACTAGAGAGACTGTACCATGGGTAGGGCTCTTGTCTTGCATGTAGCATCTGGGTTATATCCCCAACACCCCATGTGATCCATCAGCCTGCCAGAAGTATTTTCTGAATCCTTGACCAGAGAGACAGGAATAAGTCCTGAGCACAGTAAATATGTACCCCCTCAGCTCCTCCAAAAAGAAGAGGTTGTCTGGAAGCAATAAAGGGTAGACGGTTGGGTTTGTGGGCTCTTCTGTGGCATGAGGTGAGATATTGGTATATACCTACAACAGTACAGCCAACACTGCATGAATGGAACCCAAAATGACAATAATTACACTTACAAATGTTTCTCCCAAAGAATCAGGTTGGGGAGTGGGAGGGAACGGGTCATTGATAGAGGGATCATGGACACTGGTGGAGGAACTGGAGGTCCAACATTATGTTCCTGAGAGTCTATTTTAGAACTGCGTAAACACTGTGACTGCATAATAAATAAATAATGCATTAAATAGATTATCAATATAAACATTTTTAAATAGCCAAGAATATAGCTATAAAAAAGGTTAACTTTGTATTACATATGTCTGTTATAAAATGAACTGCATTTAAGACCTTTACAAGTATATTCCAGGATTTTGTAAATTGGGTTTTAAATTGGGATGAAAGATAACACAATAGATTCAGTATCAATGAATCCTAATTTCACAATTATAACTTTAGAATTCCTTTAACTAGCAAGCATTCTCTTGATCAAAATCCACTTAAAATATCATGACTTCCATTAATATTTTAAACAAATTTTCAAAAACATCATTATTAATATACAGAGAAGTGTGTCTTAAGATTTGTGAGTATACAAATTTAAAATAAGGAGAAAAACAGTAGAATGAAGAACAATTTTTAAGGAAATAGCACAAGTTTTGAAAAGCAAATTCTGAAATTTATTATTGTTATCTTATGCAAGTCTATTCCAAATTTCAGAAAAATGAAAATACAACATTTTTTATCACAGTTATTATTATTATTATTATTTTGCTTTTTGGGTTACACCAGGAAATGCTTAGGGGTTACTCCTGGCTCCGTGCTCAGGAATTACTCCTAGGCGGTGCTCAGGGGACCATTTGGGAAGCTGGGGATTGAACCCAGGTTGGCCACGTGCAAGGAAAATGCCCTACCCACTGTACTATGTCATCAGCCCCTATCACACAGTTCTTGCAAAATATAAATTTAGATTTTAGCATGGGAATATATTTCATCACCAATGTCTTTCAAGTAAGTAAAACGAGATGAACTGATTGTAGAATGCCAGATCCATTAAGAAAACATAGAATCAATCTATATCACCTCCCATACAAGCACACTTTAGATCAAGTTCAAAAATAAATTACAGCCAGATTAAAAGGCTATTTAAAGAAATAAATTAAAACACTGTAAAAATGATCAGAAAACATATTTGGCTAGGAAGACCTTTCTAATTTCAGAAGTCCAAAAACAGCAAACAAAGGAAAATATAGATTTTATATGACCTCAAAGAATCGGAAAGACAGGGACAGGAGTGATAGTCCAGCAGGTAGGGTGTTTGCCTTGCATGTGGCCAGCGAGATGGCCCAGGTTCGATCCCCGGCATCCCATATGGTCCCCTGAGCACCGCCAGGAGTAATGCTGAGTGCAGAGCCAGGAGTAACCCCTGAGTATTGCCAGGTGTGACCCAAAAAAAAAAAAAAAAATCTGAAAGACAGAGGACAATATCAATACTGTTTAGAGTCAAACGGGGAAAAATGAAGGAAGTTTCTGCTTTTAAAATAAGGCAACAAGAAGAATCTGTGGTGATGCATCAGTGGTTTGGTTTAGTGGATTATTTCAATGGCACTTTCTCATGACACTAGTTTTGCAAAATGCCACTGCTGGGGAAATTAGGTTAAGGGTATAGAGTACTCTTTATATTGGTTCTTAATTTTAATTTCCCTTATTGATTTACTATTGGCTTTCAATGATATAAAGTTATGGAAGTTAATCACTTTACACGTCTTTGTCTGATGTCTATATAAGCGTAGCATTCAGCACAAAACCATGGGAAGTCCAATGTCATCAAGCCCTTTTCTTATTGGTCCCCACACTCCCCCTCCCCGTTCTCCTTACTACCATAGTTTTCTGATGGATACTCAAGGAAATCCAATAGTTTTATTTGGCTTTAGCTGATGTCTTCTTGACAACACCTTTCTAGTGCTAGGCAGGAGAGTAAGATGTTCAAATAGACTAAGTCAATTGATACAAACAGAAACCCTGAATACATAGTTTTTCTAAAGAAATTTGTAGTTAAAAAGTTTGTGGGTGATTCTTACTCACAAATTATGAAGATACTTGCTCATATTTAAGTTGTTTTTGAGAATATCAACAGCATAGTGCAAAACCATACCAGGGATACATAGAATTTCTCTTGTAAATACTTTAATTTTTTTTACAGACAGAAAAAAAATAATCTAGTAGAAAAAAATAGAAAAAAAATTTAGGAAAGTTTTTGAAGTTGCTTGGTAAGTAAAATATAGTGTCAAGAGTAGGTACTGAACATAGAATTTAGCATTAAATACAGGCAAAAAGATACTCATGATAACCTCTAAGTATATGTATTACAATCCACAATATATAAGAGAAGGAAGAGAGAAAGAGAGAGAGAGAAAGAGAGAGAAGAGATAAAGAACCTGCCATGGAGGCAGGCTAAGGGAGGGTGGAGGGAATCGGGGACATTGGTGCTGGGAAATGGGCACTGATGGAGGGATGGGTGCTGGAACACTGTGTGACCGAAACCCAAGCATGAACATTTTTGTAATTGTTTATCTCATGGTGGTATAATAGAATATATTAAAAAAAGAGTAGGTACTGAGAAACCAATGTTGATGCTTTTCCATAATATTTGGCTTGTTCACCATAAATATTTAGCTTGTTAAATCACATTTAATAACCATAAAATGTAATTACACAGTATTTACTAATGCCATTTTAAGTTTATTTCAAATCAGCCAGATTTACTCTACACTACATAAATTCTAAATCACAATAGAGCTTTTAGAATAATCAATATTTAATTAACTTATAATTACTCATACTAACTGCCTTTTAAATTTAAATTAAGTACTACCATGTGACATTTAAAGTGATTATCACTTTTTCTATTAGGTCACTGTATAGTATGTTTATTACTATAATTTATCCTTATTGCTAGTGAGAGCATTTATAGTCTCAGAAGATGTATAAATTTGCAGAACATTTAGAAAAAACTAGGCTCTAGCAACTGTGTTGTATGAACTTCTAATGTCATAATTTAGGAGAACAAATGATTCTTTTTTTAATGTAGTTATTCTCATCTAACTCAAAGGGACAGTACTAATTGTTTTTACCCAAGTTCCCAAGGGCATAAAGAAATTCCCCGTTTACCACAATATTCTAATACCCTGCAGCGAACACTCAGAATGTAGGCGTGAATGGACTCTACTGAACCTCGTAAGATGCTGCAGAGAACATTCCTTTGAAAGCTATGAGTTCAGGGCTCAGATTATCACTGAAATGGCAGTCGCTTCAGCGCACTACGTGGTTATTGACTGGTTAGAGAGCACTTTATCAGGTGTCCAGAGTGGTGGGATTTACAAGAAAGGATTAGTTTCAGCTAGTGTGTTGGAAATGATTTCCAACTAAATTGTTAATTTCTGAGCAGGATGGCAATGAGTCTCAAATCTTTGGTACTCTTCGTGGGGACCTAGCTCCATGACTGGTCTTACCTCCTATTTCCGGTACCATTTCCTAACTTGCTGTGCACTGGAAAACCTCAGTCATTTAATTTTAAGGAAGGTTCTTACATCCAACATCAAACCACTTAATTTTGGGGCGACAGGACAGAAGCCACACCTTGTGGTGCTGGGTGCATAATCCCATCTCTTTGGTCTGAGATTGCTCCTGGCAGTGTGTTGAAGCATAAAAATAACTATTAGAGGGGAGATTGTGGCTCTCCCTCAGGGGAGGTCCCAAGGCACCAGGCTCAAAGGACCTCCTGTGGATTCCATAGCTTCAACATTACTTGAGCAGTCAGGGGGTGAGCATAGCAGCAGATGCTGGGGCCAAGTTGGGTCCCCAGCAGCGCTCACTGTCCTTTAGGGTCCCTGCCTGTGTCCGGGACCTACACCATTTTCCCTGATCTGTCGGCAGAATGACGAGCAAGGCTAGCGGTTCCTGAAAGTTATTCTTTAATGCTATTTTGTTTCCTCTCTTGCTTGATCTCTGCAGGAATCTCTCCCGGACCTCTGTCTCTCTCCCTGCAGTTTCTCCTGCAGGCTGCTGTCTCTTTGGGGGGTATGTGAGGGCTCCTCTCCTCAGGGTCTCTCACTTCCAGATGTCTCTCTTGAAGGCTCTGGTCCTCTCCCAGGATGTCCCCTGTCAGGCCCCTTTCCTTAAGTCCTTTCCGCTCAGGGCTTCCTTTCTCTGGACTCCTCGGCTATTGCCCTACCTATCTCCCTGCTTACCTTGTTTCGTCTTTTGCTACCATGTCTTGTGTCACTGAATTCCTATCTAAGTCTTTGAGCTCCTCCGTGTAGCCCTACTGCTGGTGGTCCTAATACTCAGAAGCCCTGAAGCTCTGTAGCCCTGTAGCTTTGATGCCAGCTCTCAGGCTCAGGCACCAGGATTTGTGGCTCTAGTGCTGGACCTCAGGCCTAGGCATCAGGCTTCTCCTCCCTGGTTCTGGCCATCTGGCTCAGGCACCAGGGGACCCATTGTCTAGGTGCTGGCCACACACCAAAGGCCGCTGCTCTCTCAGTCCAGAAAAGGCACACGTTCTAAACCTGGCCAAGACTATAATGAGGGGTCCCAGGAGAGCATCCTGGGTGAGGGGAGGCTTCCAGACTGAGAGAGCGGCAGCCTCTGCTGAAACCCCCAAGAGAGAGCAGCCTGCAGGAGAAATCACCGGAGAGAGACACAGAGGCCCAGGAGAGGTTCCTGCAGAGAGCAAGCAAGAGAAGAAACAAAGCAGCATTGAAGAATAACCTTCAGGAACCTCTAGCCTTGCCCGTTATTCTGCTGACAGGTCAGGGGAACCATGTAGGCCCAGACACAGGCTGGGGGCTCTAAGAGACAGTGAGCACTGCTGGGGACCCAGCTAGGCCCCAGCATTTACTGCCATGCCCCCCCAACCCTCCAAGTAATGTTAAGGCTATGGAACCCACAGGAGGTCCCTTGATCCTGGGGTCTTGGGACCTCCCTAAAGGGGGCACAATTTCCCCCCTCCGAAGGAACTCTGAAGTCCTGGGGTTTAAACCCGGGCTTCTTCTATGCAAGAAATTAAGATCATTGAGAGCTCTCTCTCTCTCTCTCTTTCTTTCTCTTCTCTCTCCTCCTTCCTCACTCTGTTCTTTTCTCTCTTCTCTATTTCTCTCACTCTCTCCAACCTAACAACATACTGCTTTTAGCAATAACTCAAGCCATTATTCTTTTTTTAAAAAATTTAATTATGCCTATAACGTCTGGTGATTCCAATGAAGTGGTGTGGTTTTCAGTAAGGCCGTCACAATTAAAAGGTGAATCCTAACAAGACTAACCCCAGTCTTTAAATTCAGGAGTGCCTTCACTTGAGGACAATCCATCAAGAGACACAAATGGCTAGTGGTACATATGTACTGATAAGTCCTTCAGTATTACAGCGACGAGGAGGAAAGCAAATCTGTGCTAAGCAGGAGCACATGCGTCATTTACGGGCATTGTTGCTTCTAACTCTAATGCCCAGTTCACAAACACCTTTCCCAGTTTCCCCCTAATATTTTGGAAATCCAAATGTCAGTGTGTTATATGTTCACATGGAAACTACTAATTTCTCTATAGATTTTCACCTAACAAGCAACATGAACTAAAACCATGGTCTTGACATAGCTCACGGCTGGTCCAGGAGGAACCTACTCTCCATTGGGTCTAAGCCATAGCCTTCAAAATAAGCCAACAGCCTGCCAACACTCTCTATAGCTCTCACTCTTTTAAACCAGCTTACCTATATATTTTTTTATCCACTATCTATTTGTGTCATAAAATTATTTAACATCTGAAACTACTACATATTTCTTTTTTGGGGCGTGGTCTAAAATAAAGTGAAATTCTTCGGTGAATCCATTAGGCAAATTATCAACAGAAAGAAAGAAAAGAAGATCTTACTCAAATGACGTAGTTCAAACTGGGCTCCATGCAATCTAATATTAAATCTAACAGATGTTTCAGCCTTTTTCAGGGTATAGTCTTAAACAAGTAAGCTTAAATAACCTCTTCCAGTACCTGAGATGCAAGTCTGAAAGGGAATTTTACCTGATTTTTACGTGTTTTCCTTTGCTAAGGACCTTGTCCTTCCCCTTTCCATCTATATGAACCTTCCATTTTATTATTCCTTGTAACCTTTCTACTAACTAGAACGTTAATAGAAAACCTGGTTCTATGAACCAGGTGGGATGATGCCTGGTTTATGAATCATGTAATAAAATCTCCTATAGACTTTAAATTAGATGTCAAAATTTATGGATTTTGTTTTTAACAGGTCCTATCAATAAGCTTCACCTGTAACACCTGTCTTCCTGTTGATCATCGATTTGCTCGAGCGGGCGCCAGTAATGACTCCATTAGTTGGGAATGACTCCAATATTGTTACTGTTTTTGTCATATCAAATACACCACGGGCAGTTTGCCTGGCTCTGCCGTGGCTCTGGCTTCATCCCAGGGGGGGCCCAGTCTTTCTCTATGGCAGACCATCAACCATCCAGGACCCATGGGGCAGAGCCCTCATTACTAATGCAGAGGTCAATGAACCTATACTAAAAACTCTCCAAATAATCAATAGTCTCCCAAACATCCTGAAACATTCTCACACATCTGTTTGCACATGCCAATTCTTTAAGGGAAATATACCCCTTCACCTGTCCTCCACTCTGCCTGGACACCCCAAGTTCTCAGGCCTAATTGTCAGTGATTCTTACATGACAACTTCCCAACTTATAACATTAGTAAGTGGTATTTTGTGTTCCTGTAACTTATCCAGCCTTTACTATATGAGATAGAAGAAAGCGTATTTATGTTTTTCTCTCAATGAAACTGAATTCTTTAAGAGTGAAGAATAATGTCCTTTGTCTTTAATAGTGAAGAATAATCCTTTTGTCTCACTGACTAATCAATTGCTTAGTTTTTAGTACTTTGTAAAAAACAATGTATACGCGTAAAATATTGGCACGCAGACATCTCATTGCCAAAGCAAAGATTCTGCTAAATATGAACTTTACATATGGAATATGTCTTATATATATAATATATATATATATATATATATATATATTTGTGTGTGTAATGTGTGTGTGTGTGGATGAAGGAAATGGATTGACAAGTAAACGTGTTGGTCAAAATACAGCAGATGGGCTATAAGAAATACGTGCTAGTATGGGACATTCCAGAGATATGCTGAAATGACATTGATGAAGGACTACAGAAAACTGTGAGGTAAGCCAGGGTTTAAGGCAGAAGGAATAACTGTAAGATAAACTCAAACATTCAAGTGTGGGAGAGTGAAAAATAGCCTGCAGGGTAGTGAGACATTGAATGGAAGCTAAGTTTTATATTCAACCAAGCATTCCATTCTGTCACCAAACAGAAATGTTTCTAGAAGTTTGACTTGATTCTCAGTCTCATCTGAGAAAGAAAACAGGTATGGATTTGTAAAAACTATCAAAAAAGAGTGATATGGGGCTATATAAAGAGGGATCAACATGAATTGGCCCAAATGACTTGGGGTTTGGGTCTATACCAATTTAGTATGGATTTCAGGCAAAAGATTTCAATTCTATTGCCCTTCATTTATCCCTTTTGTAAATAAAAAAATGAATATAATAAAATTTACAATTCATTCAAACTCACCAATTTCTGACTTAATTATCTCATGAATGTATGAATCACTTGGCTTCTCTGCTCCTAGAACTACTCAAACCTGTAGGGCTAAAGACTCAAATCACTGTATCACTGTATCACTGTCTTCCCGTTCATCATAGACTTGCTCGAGCGGGCCCCAGTAACATCTCGATATGTCCTGTCTCATGCTAGTAGAGTCCAAGGGCATCTGCTTGCTCCAGGAACATAAAGAGCCTCAATCCATTCCAGAATGAGGTCTATAATTGTTACCGGTATTTGGCATATATATGAAATACAACACAGGTAGCTTGCCAGGCTCTGCCGTGCAGGTAGCATACTCTTTGTAGGCATCTCTAAGTGTAGCATATATTGACGAACCAAGGCGGCCCAAGCGCCGCGCCGAGCCGGGCACTAATAGGCTGGTCTGCTGGGTGGAGGTCTGACGAGAAAGAAGTCCGGATGTGGAAAATGGAGGCCCTCATGGAATAGGGGGGTCGTCTGGCTTGTTGCGGAGGCTCTGCTGGGGTGGTGGGCCAGGGCTAGAACCCACCATCCCTCCCGGGCGCCTCGTGATTGGCTGGTCACAGGGAGAGCCAGTAGCAGCTCTGCCCCATGTCTGTGAGTCTCTGGACCGGCATACCTGAGCCAGATTTAAGAAGACTGCTGCAGGGTGGAACTCGATGAGCTGGGCGCTGATAGGCTGGTCTGCTGGGTGGAGGTCTGACGAGAGAGAAGTCCGGCTGTGGAAAATGGAGGCTCTCATGGAGTGGGGGGGTCGTCTGGCTTGTTGCGAGGCTCTGCTGGGGTGGTGGGCCAGGGCTAGAACCCACCATCCCTCCCGGGCGCCTCGTGAGTGACTGGTCACAGGGAGAGCCAGTAGCAGCTCTGCCCCATGTCTGTGAGTCTCAAATGCATTTCAATTTTTCCAGAATGTGGGGGTGCAGATAGGCATTTTTATCTGTAAGGTTCACTCCTATGAGACCTACACCTAGAACAATAATTAGCTTATGGGATTCTCTATAAACATTTCAAGAATTGGGGAATTAGTACAGTCCAAAACCTGTTCTAAGCATGGGCATACAGTTTACATTCCAGACTTATTAAGACGAGTCAGAATGTGTTTGACTGCATTCATTTGAAAACATAGGTTTTTCTTTACATTATCTAAATTCTGACAAAAGTAGCTTTTGTTTGGAAATATTTCTATGTAGTAGTTGATATCTGTGCTACATAATCACAACATGAATCAGATTATAGCCATATAATAAATGAATTCCATTTTGTTTTATATTAAGTCCTAAATATTCAAGATATCCTAGGCATTATTTGTGGACAGTGTGTCTGCAAAAGATAACTGAATATAGCTCTTTAAATCAAGTCAAATACTCAAATGCACTCACTTACCAATGAATATCGATGAGCTAGAGAAACTCTAAATTCATCATGGCAATCCCTTAAATCCTACTTATTTATGTCTCACCTACTAGAGCTACAAAATTTATCTCTACCCTACTGTGGACTCCAGTTGTGAAATACCTATTCCTTCTTGCCACAGGTCCTATGGCTCATGCATTACTTCTTAGTGTACCAGAACTCAGAGAACTCATCTTCCTGACTCTTCTATCAGACTTCCTCAGCTAAGTCCTCTCGCATGCTATAATCCAGCTATGGTTCCTATCCTTTGGAATCTAACTGCCAATTCCAGTCATGTTCATGTTGTCCAAGTATCTCTCCTCTCAGGTGATATTGAAATGCTATTGTCCTCATTCTAGTCTAAATTCTATATTCTAGTTTGTTGGGTGACACCCTATTTAGCTTCCAGCTACACTTAGCTTGCAGCCCCTCCCAGTTCTGCTAGGGAGGCTTTGAATCAGCTCTGGTGCTTATAAAAGCCAGAAGGCCATCTGAAGTGCTGCATATCAATAGAGTTGTTCACCTGTATTCATCTCTAGATAGCCCAGCCCACAATGGGCCAGGCTGGGAAGTTTTGGCAGATTTCTATCTAGAAAATAAACTGACAGAAGAGAGAAGGCCCCTTTTTGCCATTTTTGGCATCTCTTGGTGTTGTGCTTCTCCGACCTCTCCTTTCTCTGTTTGTTGGGCTTCAACATGTGGTGGCAGCCATGCTTGCCTACACTTGGCTGGGGCCTAGCTAATAACCCAGAGTCCGGAGTTTTCCCTGCTCTTGGATTGTATATCGGAACCTGTGATAGTAAGCCCTTTTAAAACTGCGCAGGATTCCTGAGTTTTCATCCATTCCCCTGAGGCTTCGGTGGAGGAAGGGAACTAGCTTCCTGATATTGTTGGGGACCCCAGCGGCTCTCTGACACTAGTTTATTTCAGTTCAACTGACAAGGACTCACAGAATTCACCATAGCCAGATTGTTCACTTGTATATGATTGTAGCATCTGAGTAATTAAAAATTGAGACAGAAAATAATCTTTTAGAAACTTTAAGGAATAATATTATAAAGAACGGTAATTGAATAGCCTTACATGCAACTTGACAAAACTGCAAAGAGCTTTTAAAAAGGAAAATTTAGGCTCAGATAACTTGAAATTGTAGATTTGTGATGGGAATGTTTTTCAATATTGGACCTGGGCCTTTGGAGAAAGCCCTTGCCTCTATTTCAGTAAACTCATATCAGATTCACATGAATCTTCATTATCTTGGGAACAAAGCTAAAAAAGAGCTCTAAAATCTCATTGCTTTAATCTTAGGCAGTATTCACTAAGTATCGCTGATGAATGTATGAAAGAAAGTTATCAGTATTACTTTGTCATTTCCAAATACTTAAAAACTTGATCATGTCAACTATAATTTTATTTCACATAAATATTAACTCATATTTAACTTCTTTAGCAATTATAGTAACCGTAGAACTTTGATTCACCTGGTTACTACTTATGCTCTACCCTTCAGTCAGAAAAAAATACAAAATGACCTGAGGAATCTTATAGCATATGAGTTTTCATGAATCTATAATAGTATTCCGGATGTTGAAGATGGCTGCCCTCATGATGCAGGGTTCCTCTGGCTTCTTCCAAGGCTCTATTGGGATGGCGGGCCAGGACTAGAACCCACGTTCCCTCCCAGACACCTCATGATCAGCCGAGCACAGGGAAAGCTGGTAGCAGCTCTGTCCCGTGGATCTGTGTCTCTGGTTTAAGCATACCTGGTTTTGAACCACAGCTTGTCAGAGCTCCACCCAAGAGAAAAGCAAATCTGAAGCTATGCTCATCAGGAGTCCCACCCTTCAAGCCCAGGTATGCTGGGCTTGAAGTGCTACTGGCTCCCCCTGTACTCGGCTAATCATGAGGCATCTAGGAGAGAAGGTGGGTTCTAACCCTGGCCCACCATTCGAATAGAGTCTCGCAACAAGCCAGAGGAACCCGCCCCCACGCCATGAGGGCAAACATCTTCAACATCCAGACTCCAGAGCTCATCAGAGCTCCACTCAAGAGAAAAGCCGATCTCTCCCTATTGCGGTTCATCAGTAAATGCACAAGATGAGAGCCTACTACTGAGAGCATCCCATCTGCACAGCAGAGCCTGGCAAGCTGCCATGTCATATTTGATATGACAACTAGTAACAATTACAGACCTCATTCCCATGACCTGAACAAATAGTTTGAGGCTCTTCATGTTCTTGGAGTAAGCAGATGCCCTTGGGCTACACTAGCATGGCAACAGGACATATGGAGATGTTACTGGTGCCCGCTCAAGCAAATTGATGAGCAAGTGATAATAGTATTTTCTAGCTTGAAAAGCTATTCAACTTGATGCACAACTATTAACTCCAGAGATATTGTAAGGTAAACTAGGGGTAGAACACATGGAAATTCTATTCCATTAGAATGAGAGAGATAGAATGTACTATGCTTATTTTAGTCCAAAACTGATTTTAGTCCTAGACTGATTTTAGTCCAAGTGTAATAGTGACAAAATCAGAAAACCTCGCAAATAAACATTAAAAGCATCTCCTCAGTGACACTTTCAATAAACGATGAGTTAAAATGCCTGCTTTCTGCATGATCTGTCATTTTGTTTTGTTTTTTCTTAAGTCTGAAAAAATTTAGAACAGGAGACTGATGAAAAGAGACACAGGATGCACTCATAACGAAGGGAAGAAGGGAGTTGAGGAGCTGATTTTCTTTTTTAAAATAAGTGAAGCACAATTATTGTGTATTTACTGATGCACTTATAATTTCTGATATTTACCTAGGCATTTGTCATCATGAAGAAAATGTCTCTCGGATTTCCTGTCTTATGAGGAACATGGACACTTATGGCCCATATAAGGGAATGGTATTGATAAAATTATGACTCTTTTCTGGGTGGTTATGTGTGAGTCTGGCCAATTTCTGTTCTTGCATTCACTTTCTGGGTTTCTAGAACATAGTGGGTTTCTAGTAGTCAACCCCAGACCCCCCACCACTGCACCTACGGACAACACTTACTTCAAATTTTTTCTCAACCTCTGTTTGAGCCTATCCTAAGCATACCCTGAATAATCTATTCTATATTGACTTTTACCATCCCTTCTTCCACATTCTTTAACTCAAATCTCCTTAGTTTGTTGTCAATATCCATTAGTTTAGCTTTTTATTTTTTTTTGTTTGCCTTTTTGGGTCACACCCGGCGATGCACAGGGGTTACTCCTGGCTCTGCACTCAGGAATTACTCCTGGCGGTGCTTGGGGGACCATATGGGACTCCGGGATTGAACCCGGGCCGGCACAGGCCGGCCGCGTTGTAAGGCAAATGCCCTACCCGCTAGGCTATCGCTCCAGCCCCCATTAGTTTAGCTTTTAAATTTTGCTTCATTGTTCATCAATTTCATATTACTATACACATGGGCGAAATCATCCACACTGGTCTTTTTATTTCTGATTCAGTTTTTGCTCACCATATTCCACTTGATTTTCTTCAATATTAATGCAAGTGGCAACATTTCACCTTTATTTTATAACTGAATAGTATTCTATGAATAAATAAATCACATATTTTATCCTATTATCTGTTGAGGGACCTCTCAGTAACTTCCATAATGTAGTCATTATAAATATGTCAACCCTGGAAGAGATTCAGACCCATCCACTCCAGACCCACAGCTGCGCCACTCAGCCCCACGTGGTAGCATCCCATGGAGCTGACCTCTCACTAAGGGGCTCGGCCAGCCCCCTGGCTGAGTTCAGCATTGCTCCAAGGGTTCACTCACACGTGCAGGGGGGGGCCATGCCAGCTGTACTTGGAGGCGGGGATTTGGGCTCCTCCACCCCTTTCCTCCACCTCCATGCCAGCTACCCCAGAAGAGAGACCCACGCCAGACCCACAGCTCCATCAGTGTGTGACCGCTGAGCAGCTGCATGATATTCTTAGATAGTATTGATTTTGGGATCAAAGGTCCTTCCCAGGACCTTTCACATTTATATATTGTATACAGTTCTAGGGAGGTTCTAACTGATACCTGTCATCCCAGTAAGCCTAGCAAGAGCAACTCACACATCATGAGGTCAGTCATTCTCAACATCCAGGCTCCATAGTTCCTCAGATCTTCACCCAAGAGAAAACCTGATCTTTCCCTTTAAGTTTCATCAGTAAATGCTCGAGATTCGAATCTTCTACTGAGAGTAGACCAAATACATGACAGAGCCTGGCAAGCTATCCATGGTTTATTTGATATGCCAAAATCTAATAAAAATTATGGACCTCAATTCCATGACCTGAAGAATGGTTTGAGGCTCTTCCTGTCCCTGGACCAAGCAGATGCCTTGGGCTACACTTGCTTGCGACAGGATGTATGGAGATGTTACTGGTGCCCCACTCGAGCAAATTGATGAACAACGGGAAGACAGTGATATAAATATGTCTATAATAAGCACTAGGAGGAACATAAATTTTTGTTTACTGTTACATACTTATCAAATCATACTTCAAAAATAGAATTGTTACACTATATACTATGTCTATTTTTTAGCTTTCTACTTTCCAAAACTGGTTTTAGTAGTTCACATTCTAATCATGTGTAAAAGGCCCCTTTCTCTATACTTCCCCCTACATACACCCCTCTTATTAGTACTCTTTTATTTATTCTGAATTTAGTAGTCATACTGACAATGCGCAGAAACTACTGGCTCTGTTCTCAGGGATCATTCTTGACATATGCTCCAAGGACCATATACATGGTCAGGGATTAATTTTAGATTGCACACAGACAAGAAAAGTGCCTCACCCACTGTATTATTTCTCCCTGGCCTCTTTTGCTACTCTTTTTTTTTTTCCTTTTTGGGTCCACATCTGGTGGTGTTCAGGGGTTACTCCTGACTCTGCACTCAGGTATTGATCCAGGTATGCTCAAGGGACCATGTGGTTTCTGGAGATTGATCCTGGGTTAGCAACATGCAAGACAAGCATCCTACCCATTGAACTAACTTTCTAGTCCCATGTTATTGACACTTTCAATGCAAGCCATTCTCAAAGTGTAATTTGGCAATCATTGTGATTTTAATTAAAAATATTAATGGTCACTTTTTTTCAAATGCCTACTGCTAATTATTGCTTTATCATTGAAGAAATATTTATTAATATCTCCAACTCATTTCTCATTTTGTGACTGAATTTCTTGCTGCTTTGTTGTTAAACTATATAAATTATTTACATACACTGGATATTAAATCCTTATCAGACTTATGTATCTTTCCTATTTCTTTAGCTGTCTTTAGTTTATTTTGTGACATAAAATTATTTTTTGTCATTTAATAGAGTCATAATTGTTTATATACACTTTCATTTCATGTTGTAGATAGATTCTAAAGACAACTTCATTTGTAATATCACCATGGAATCTTTTACCTACATTATTTTCTATAGACTTTATGACTTATGTCCTATGTTGACATATTTAATGCTATGAATATTTTTGTATGTGATTAGAGAGAAGTCCAGTTTAATTTTTTCTGTATGTGGCTGTTAACTTTTCTTAAACTATTTTTGTAAAAACACTAAAGAATTTTTGTAAAAGTAGTAATGTGATTTTTTAAACTTAGAAAAGTCATAGTTACTCAGAGGGCTTATTAAATAGAATGTTGCACTCTACCATCGTATATAGTAGATCCAAGTTGAGTCATAAAAAATGTTCACTTCTAAAAAGTTTCCATGTATGCCAGAGAAATTATACTTTTTGTCTTAGTGGTTAACTCTGTTTCAATTCCTGGAACTTCATATTGTCCTCTGAGCACTTCCAGGAATCATCCTTGAGCACAGAGCCAGGAATAATATCTGAATACCACCATGTATCGTCAAATCCCTCCCAATAGGTCTTGTCAAAGGTGGAAATTATCACAAACGTGTGGGAGTCAGAGGCTAGGTAAGACAGAAAATGGAACAGTGTGCTAACAATTGTCGAGGCTACTAATGCCAACCTAGAACTGAGCATTAAATAGAGGCAAAAAGATACACATGACAACCCTTTAATGTATGTTCTGTAATCCATAGTCTGGAGGGAAAGGGAAAGGAGAAAGAGAGAGAAAGGGAAAGAAATAAAGAACCTGCCATGGAGGAGGGCTGGGGGAGGGGGGAGGGAACCGGGACGTTGGTGGTGGGAGATGGGCACTGGTGGAGGGACGGGTGCTGGAACACTGTATGACCAAAACCCAAATATGCATATCTTTGTAATTGTAAAAATAAAAAATTTTAATTGCATATCTTTGTAATTGTAAAAATAAAAAAAAATTAAAAAAAAAAAAGAAAAAAAAAGAAAAAAATCCCTCCCAATAAATAAAATTAAATTAAAAGAATAAATATTTCCAGGTAATGTTCCAGGCATAACACTTTGAAAAACACTTCTCTAAATAGATAAAAGTATTAAACTCTTAAATATTTATAAGTTCTGTATACTGCTACATGTATCATCTCACTATATCACAACAATAATATTAGGGAGATACTGCTATTTTATCCATTTATAAAATTAAGACACTAAGTTTCTACAGCTAAGTCTGTAGCCCAGGGCACTGAAAGGACTGGAGCACATATCTTGCATGTGAGAAGCCCAGAGTTTGATCTTTGCCAACATATGTCTCCCCTGAGCACTATTGGGTCTGGTTCTGATGGCTCCCAATACCACTAGACCTAAGCACTGTCTGACTCAAAGAACTATTTCATTAAATCATTTTTGTTTGGGTAAACAAAAGTTACTTTTATCAAGAAGACATATTAGAAAGTATTAACTAAAATTCAAAAGGATTCTAAAATAAACTTTTGCTAAGACAAACATCCAGGAGAATGACAACAGCCAAAGAAAAATAAAATTCAACTAGTTCACCATTGGTTGCCCATGACCTATGTGATTTAAAGTTTAAAAATCAATTAGCTACCATTTTCCCAAGATCATCCATGTTAATTACCTCCTACGCACATATAGGCACATAAAGTGGTCATAAAATGGTAATGCTTTCACACCAATTTATAACCCAGACCAAAATACACACTATAGAAACACTTATAAAGGACATGCTTCTCTTGGCTATTTCCTCTTAAGCTGCTGCTGCAGTGTAAAAATTTAATATCTCATCAAGTATATAGCAGTCATAAACTACCATCCCTTTTTATCTAGTTTCTAATGCAAGGAGAAGCACATTCTTAACAATGACCTAAACCTATCTTAAGAAATAATGCTTGAAGATGGAAAACTCTAAATTACCAATGATTATTTTTAAATTCATGGCAACTTTCCCAAGCAGTTTTACTGCCCACTTAATTTCTCCAGAAATCATAGTCATTGTTACCGATAATATAAGCAGTCCATCTAGAAAAAGGAATTCCTAGTTTCCTACAGTTTTATTGAATTTTAAAGAAAAATTTATCAAGTCAGATCATAGCACATTTTTGCTGCCAAGGACTGCTTATGTTTACAAAAAACTGAATCATAAAAGTGATTAATTCTAGCCTTCCAATAGCTTGCAGTTGAGGAAATGAAACCACAAAGGTTCAAAAAAAAGTAAGAGCACAGGACACTAGGACTTCAAAGTCTGAATGCTATATGCTAGAATTTAATCTTCAGAGCTGCATTTATTTAAATCTTCAGAGCTGCATTTATTTAACAAAGATAATCCTAAATTTGCTATAACTAGACCCCCATGCTAAACTTTGTAGAGGATACAAAGGACATTAAAATGTGAACAATCCCCTCAACAAATGTTTGTGTGATAAAGAAATCAACACAAACCTATCCGCGCACGGTTCATCAATAAATGCTTTATTTGGAAGTGACTATAAGAGTATGCCTCCCACACGGCAAGCCTGGCAAGCTGCTCGTGTAGTATTTGATATGCCAAATACCAGTAACAATTATCTTAGGTCATTTCCATGACCTAATATAATGGTTTGAGGCTCTTTATGTTCCTGTAGCAGCAGATGCCCTTGGGCTCTATTAGCATGAGACAGAACATATGGAGATATTACTGGTGCCCGCTCTAGCAAACAGATGATGAATGGGAAGATAGTGAAGATAGTGATAGTGATAACTTACTCAATCTTATAACCATAACTTAGGGTGAACAGGAATACTAAAAAGTTATAATAGCTCTAACTAGATTTAGGTAGGTGACTGCATCTGTTCCAAAAAATAAATAAGGCATTCACAGTTAACGGGATGCACTACACAGTCAATGATACAACCAAGTGAAGGATATCACGATCCATAAAGACAAAACACAAGGGTGCCACAATGTTCTGATGCTACAGGACACAAAAGAAAGCAACAGATACAACTTCAAGACCTTGACCCAGAAGTGGCAGATATTACTGCTGCTCATATTAGAGTCAAGAGAATTTAATCACAAAATACATCAAGTTATAGGAGAAGCTGAAAAGTGGCATCTTACACAGGATATACAGAGAAAGGGAGACCTGGTTGTGTTGAGCTAACAGTGGACTCTTCTCTAGAACTGTGTGTGATTTATGTTGCTTAATCCTCTCAACTCTGCAGAGACATGGATCTTTTTTATTTCTGTTTTATATATGATATAGCTGATGCTTAGAGTGCTTAATCAACAGTCAAGGTCACACTGATTCAGTGAAAACAACTGGAATTCAAACCATGAGGTGCCAATATAGAAGATTTGCAACCTATATATAGTTTCTATGAGAAGGAACTACTATGATATACTTATTTTATTATCCTAGACTTGTATGTGACTATAATATTGGTAGAACATGAAAAGATGTTCTTTTTCTTTTTAATGTGAAAGTTGTTAATATTAATGATGTATATAAGAGCACATGAAAGTTGCAAAAATTTGGCAAGAGGACAGAGAAATATCATCACTAACCTAATCACAGGGACAGAGAGTCATTTATATCATGGCAGCTTGTCACTTGCAAATCTTTCATCCATTTTTTCAGGTATTGGGGAAATGAAGAGTAATGCTATTATAATTAAGTTGTGTCTAAATAGAAGTTATTATTTGATCAATGTAAAAGGAATTGCATTCAAGTCTGAACTGACTCTGAATGCTGAGCTGAAAGCTTGAGCTGAGTCCCATGGCATTTGAAAGATTCTGGAGTTATTTTTATTGTCATTTTGTTTCAGAAGTGCGATTTCATTTCTACAGCCTTCTCTTATTTACCATATTTCAAATGTCTGCCACCATGTACCAAAGTAGACAGATATCTGGTGCTGCAAAAGGTAATCTTGGGCTGCCTGACACTTGGAACGTGAAGACAGGCAAAGTGGGTCTTTACTGCAAAATGTCTCTGGGACGGTAACCCCCTGAACACTGAAGGATTGTGAATACAAAAGGCAAAAGTGTAAAGGAAGGGCAGAGAGAGGCATGCTGGAGAAGACAGGAGGAAAGCTTGGCAAAAATATTATAAAATATTAAAGAGCCGAGGAATGTTTTAGGATGTGTAAAGTAAATCTTTAAGCAGAGGACTCAGTACCTGATGGGTTTTGCTAGCTAGCTCATTACTGTGTGCTTGGGCATGATGTGTGCTAGGCAGTTAGCACTCCAGTACTGGAAGGAGCGATTTAGCTTAGTTTGACTAGAACATCAAATAACCCTACCCATAGCTGACAAAACACTTATCAGTGAAAGAGCAGAGGCCCAACATATCACAGAGGAAGAAGGGGTGCTGCGGACCTAAAAATGACAGGAAGCTTGACATCTAGTCATTTAGCATTTGGAAAACTGCTACAAATAAAAGCAAGCATAGTAGATATGAAATCCTAAGACAATTCAGGCAAAGGAAACCATCAAGCCTACCCGCCCCTTCATATTTCAAACATGCACCCAGAGAAACAGATCACACAGGACAGCAACTATCCTTGTAGCTCTGCCTCACTCCCCGGCTACCTGGCAGATAAGAGCAGTCTTGTATTCCCCACCCAACACTCACCCCTCCACCACAAATATTCTTTCCATGGTTATAGGTCTACTTAAGGAATCAAAAGAAATATACAGGGATTAATTTCTCTCAGATATATCAAATACTGACAACTTAGAATAATTCCGTCCTTGAATTGTTTTCTTAACAAAGACGACCTGGAGAATCAGGCAGAGAACAGTTTCCCATCGTTTTCTGGAGCAGAAAGAGTTCAGTCCCATCAGAGCTTTTTGTGTCTCCCCTGAGACTCAGCATCACAAGAGAAACCCTTGGGTGAAGCAGCTGAAGCAGAGGAGATGAGCATGTGGATGCTTTCTAAGGAAGGAGTGGCAGGAAGATTATGTGAACTGAGCAGGAATTCACGGGACCCTCACATTTTATCTGAGGATTACATGTAGGCAGGAACTCACTCTGTGCCTCCACTCTCTCTTCTCTCTCTCTCTCTCTCTCTCTCTCTCTCTCTCTCTCTCTCTCTCTCTCTCTCTCTGTGACTCTATGACTTTGTTCTCCAACAACAGAATCACTTAAATCCAATCAGAATCCCAGCAAGTAATTTTGTGGTTACTGGCAAGGTATTGTACAGTTCATATTGGAGAAGCACAAGCTCCAGAGTGGCTGACACCATATTAAAGGAGAACTAACTCCTTCAGTTAAGCATCTATTGTAGAGTTATTGTAATCAAGGCATGATTCAAACGGGAAATTTAAAGACAGACCAAACAGAGTCACTAGCAAGACAAAGGAACAAAGACAATAGATTGAAGAATCTAGAAATAGTTCTAGCACTGTTCAAAATTCAACCACAAACCTAATTGTAAAATACAAAACAACCGAGTCCCTATGTGTAATGAAAGAAATCAACTTTTTCTTTGTATATATTTTGTATGTCTGGGGCTTCACTTAATAGTTCTAGCTTGGTGTTTGTGGGTCATCCTGGTAGTACTTGGAGAGTCATACAGGGCTGGGGATCATACCATACCTTCTGCACGCAAAACATGTGCTCCAAACTCTTGCCCTATCTATCTTGACTAAAACGACACTTTATATATAATACCAAAGGCATGAGCCACAAAAGCAATAATGGATAAAATGGAATTCATACAAATATAAACTTCTGCTCTGACAAAATCCACTGTCAAAAGAATGAGAAAACAAGCCACAGACTAGGAAAAAAAATAATAGCAAAACACAATTGAGAGAAAGGCTATTATCCAAAACATATAATGGATGCTTAAAAACGCAACAATAAGAAACAAATAACCCAATTATAAAATAGGTCAAAATTCCTAACAGGCACTTCACTGAGGAAAATCTATGGATGGCAAATAAGCATATGAAAAGATGTTCCACATAATATCTCATCAGGAAATGCAAATGAAGACAAAACGATATGCCATTACACACCTATTAGAATGGTCTGATCATTGACAACGCCATATGTTGCTGAGAGTATGGAACAAAAGAAACTCTCATTTATTGCTAGTGTCTTCCATTACCAAAAAGTTACCATCACATTGGAAGAGAATTTGGCAACTTCTTAATAAAAATTAAACATACTTTAACATACAATCATTGCAGCAGTTGTACTTCTACTATTAACTCAAATGACTTGAAAATTAACAGTCACACAAAGCCCGAAAATGAATGCTCAATGCAGTATAATTACCAAAACTTGGAAGCAGTCACTATGTTCTTCAGAAGATTATCAGATAAATAAACTGTGATACATTCAAACAATGGAATGCTATTCAATGCTAAAGTAAATGAGTTATCCAACTATGAAAGTATATGGAGTAACATGAAATGCATTTTATTAGTGAAAGAAGCCAATCTGAGAATGTTATTTTTTACATAATTCCAACTTCGCAGATATGGGGCAGAGCTGCTACTGGCTCTTCCTGTGACCAGCAGCTCACGAGGTGCGGGAGGGATGGTGGGTTCTAGCCCTTGCCCACCATCCCAGCAGAGCCTCTCAACAAGCCAGACGACCCCCCTACTCCATGAGGACCTCCATTTTCCACATCCGGACTTCTCTCTTGTCAGACCTCCACCCAGCAGACCAGCCTATCAGCGCCCGGTTCGGACGGGCCGCGTGGTTCATCAATAAATGCTGGACTTAGAGATGCCTACAAGAGTATGCTACCTGCATGGCAGAGCCTGGCAAGCTACCCGTGTTGTATTTGATATATATGCCAAATACTAGTAACAATTATAGACCTCATTCCAGAATGGATTGAGGCTCTTTATGTTCCTGGAGCAAGCAGATGCCTCGGGCTCTACTAGCATGAGACAGGACATATGCAGATGTTACTGGGGCCCGCTCCGAGCAAATCGATGATGAACGGGAAGACAGTGATACAGAATTCCAACTATATGGCACCCTGAAAAAAGCAAAAAGTATGGAAATAGTAGAAAGTTTTGTGGTGATTGTTGTTTTGGAGTAAGAAGAGGTCATAATTGTCTTATCACTGAAGATTCTTAGTGCTATGAAAAAATAATCTATTTGACATAATAATGGATTCATATTCTTATATATTTGTGAAATCCCTTAGAATATGCAGCACCAAGAAGTGATCCCTAATGTGAAACTTGTATGTACAAGGTTGCTGATTATTAGGTTATGTTTCAAAGATTTTTTTACAAATGTAAAAATTTATTTTTTAACAAAAATATTTTACATTTACAAATGTAAAAAATATATTGGTGTGGAAAATATTAACAATGGGGATTGCTGGACATGTGTGAGGTGGGAAGTACATGGGAAATATCTCAAAGTTCTCTTTTTGGTGCTGTTTTTTTTGGACACATCTGGCAATACTTAGGGGGTTACTCCTGGTTCTGCACTCAGGAATTACTCCTGGTCATGCTCAAGGGACCATATGGGATGTCGGGGACAGATGAAACTCGGATGGCCACGTGAAAGGCAAATGCTGTGCTATCTCTCCGGCCCCATATCTCAAACTTCTCAATTTTGCAATGATCCTGTAACTGCTCTAGGAAAATAAAACTATTTAAAAAACTATTTCTGATACTCCTTATATCAACTTATGCTAACATTACCTCACCTCTGGTCTACAAACCTGGCCAGCGTAGTTTGGTTATTGGATACAGCTGTTTCTGAAAGATTCATGGCTCTTGACTGTTTCCTGGGTCAAGAAATTAGGAAGAAAGAGAGGGGGCTACAGAGACCTATTTTGAAATTCTGGTGTTCTTCACAGCCATTTTTAGGCATGATATGTCTTTGTTTTCCCTGACATCAACCAAAAAGGAATCAGGATTCTTAAGCTAAGATGTCTGCTGTACCCTGAACCATGTGCGCCAATCAGAGGTCAGACCCAAACTGGAAGAAGATGGTGGGCAGGTAGGAAGATGAGTGGGCAGAGAGAGAGCAAGTGGAAGAGAGCCACTTCTTATATCCCTTTAGCCCTGGGCCCGGCCCACAAGGATGGGTTCAGACTCAAAGTCAGTCACTTCTAGGTGTAGGAACCTGCCTTTCAAGTGCTAATTTGCTTGAGCCAGGGATCACCTTCAGCATTCCTGCGGCATCTGTAGAGATAGTAGTCAGGGCACCTGAGATGAAATGTACCTCAGGATTAATACAATGGAAAGGTGTATATCTATACCACGTATATTCTTCAGCCAGATATATATGTGAAAGAAATTGGGAATTTCTTTCACATTTATACATAGTAAATAGTTATAGACATGTTTTAACTGATACCAGTAAGCCTGGCAAGAAGCCAAAAAACCACACACCATGCAGTTAGTTATTTTCAATATCCAGACTCCATAGTTCCTCAGAGCTCCATCCAAGAGAAAACCTGATCTTCCCCCTTTAAGTTTCATCAGTAAATGCTCGGGTTGAGAGCCTTCTACTGAGACTATACCATCTACACGGTAAAGCCTGGCAAGCTACCGTGTTTTATTTACTTTTCATGCCAAAGACTAGTAACTATTATGGACCTCAGTTCCATAACCTAAAAAAATGGTTTCGGGCTCCTCCTGTCCCTGTAGCAAGTAGATTGGGTTGAACTTGCTTGTAAAAGGACTATTGGAGGTGTTACTAGTGCCCACTCGAGCAAATCGATGAACAATGGGAAGACAGTGGTACAGTGATACAGTGACATCAACCCTAGGTCAACCTCACTGGTAAGCTTTCCAGTTGCTTGCACTGCCCCACGCTATATTAGTCCTCTACTGTGACTGGAACAAAACAAAATTAGTGATTAAGAACAAAACATACTGATTATTTTATAATTCTGGAGAGTTGCAATTTGGTTATAGGGAGCTAAAATCAAGGTAGATATGGGGTTGATTCTTTGTAGAGATTTGCCACCTTTTCCAACTTCTAGAGGCTACCTGCATTTTTGTTAAGACTTCTTTATCTCTAAAGCCAAGTGATTAGTACAAGTTTCACCCAGTATCTGAAAGAGAATTTATAAATAATCTTTCACAAAGCAAAAAAGGACATAAGATGAAACAGCAATGATCATTAATTCACATGGAAAAAAACTTTGAGTATCCCCAGACCCAAATTATAACCTATCAAATCATACCAAATAACAGAGAAATGAAATAACAGTAGCACATAATAAAGGGAGAACTCACACGATAGACAGTTCACTAAGGTAGAAATAGCATGCATACAGTATAGCTTCACTGACCATAATTAGGTGGATTGCAAGAAAACCTGCAGGCTGAGGGGTGGTGATGATGGGATGCTTGGCTGAGTCTTCAGAGCATGGAGTAGGGGGAGGTACAGGACACAGGCACTGAGGAGAAAGAGAGAGAGTGATCAATTAATCTCTCATCATCATCTGAATCCATCAGGCATGCAGTCATAATACTACACAGTTTTCCATGTCTCCTGCCTCCATGTCAAAAATGGCGGTTTTTGCAGTGCTCAGGTGGCTGATATGGAGGCTTAAAATACAAGAATATGCCCTAGCCTTATGCATTTCCTACCATGCACTCACTGCACTCCGAAAATATGTGCTAAACCTAAATGTCCTTTCAAAACCAAAGTGATGCCTTTTTACAATTATTACAGCCGGTGTCAATCATGTGAAAATTTCACACAAGTGGCCCCAGTTCAGATGCTGGATGACTTCACATTCTTTTTTTTTACAGTATTTGCTAGCACCCTTATGAGCTCTTCTAGGCTTTTTGGCTATCTTAAGACACATCTGTTTAATGGCTGCACAATGTAAACAGAGATAAAGCACTGATGTCCTGATGCTGAGAAGCTGAGTGTAGCTTCCAGAGAAGAAACTCAGTGGTGCTACTCTTGCTGTTTATCCGAAGGCTGCTACAAAGCGTACAATGGATGTTATTCTTTACTTTTGTCATAAAAGTAGGCACAATCTTCTATTTTCTCTCAAGTTAGCAAAAGCTGATATAAATGTGGGTTCTTTGCAAGAGTGAAGTGCTGCTGTGAGGACTTAGAAAACCAAGGGATACCTGTATGGAAAACTCTATGTGAAAACAAAATTAATTATTTTATTCTTTTGCTTTTCGTTTTACAAAGATTTTTGTGACAACATTGAAGCTGCTTAGTTAATCCAAAATAATGCCCTCTCAAAAACTTAAACACACTGCAAACATCTCTTTGCCATGCATGTTACCATATTTATAGATTCTCGGAATGAGTATGTGGACAGCTTTGGAAAAGCATCATCATGCCAATCAATGGGACTAGCAGAATGAAGCTCAAATTTATTGTGTTTCTGCTAAGAATGAATGAAATCTAAGGTGTGGTAGGGAATCACTGGGTGGGGCGATTCAATTATATCTCCTGGAATGAAACACACTATTTCATGGAGATCAAACAGGAGAAGTCACCTCATGGATTTGGGAAGGGAATGCCTAGACCTCAGGAGATGTTTTAGTCAAACAGAGGAAATAAATCTGCCTTTCACAGCCACTTAGGGATATTTTCTACAAGAGTAAATGCTAATAGTGCTTCCAAACTCTTGCTTGTGACATAAATATATGAGAATTGCTATCTCCAAACAGTTCCAAAACAATCTGATCATTTTTTCCCCCTTAATCTTTGTAAACTGGGATGCTTTTCGTATGGAAAACCGGCATTATCTTTTCCTCTCTTAATTACAGTAAATAGCACCTTAGGGGGTGGTCTCAATAACCTTTCGAATATTTCAGGTAAATACCTCAGCCTTGGCAGGTGCTCGGGTGAGCTTAAATTTGCAGGTGAAATATGCCACGAATAGGAGGGAATAGCCTAGACTTCCTCCTCCAGGGTAAGATGAAATCTGTGCAAATAGATTCTGCTATACCTGGATTAATATTTTGCCAAGTAGAAGGGTTAAACAGAAGTTCATGGAGAAATCCACTTCTTTTTTTAAGGCTTATGGAATTTAAATGAATTGGTCTGAGGACTATTGGGGCAGGCACAAAGCAATACTGAAGGCTATCCTCATCTAGCCACTTAGAGTCCTGTTGATACCAGCTGTAATTACATGTTGTAAAAGACAAATTGGAAGGATTTTGTTTCATCCTCTGTAGATCAAATTAATCAAAATAGCTATACGAGTTAGAAAATTCATCCCAAACAAGATAATTTAAAAACAAGAGATAAATATTCCAAGGACAATTTGTCATGGTTCACTTACATTTTTGTGCATCTTGCAAGAAAAGGTACTATCAGATTTTGTTCCAGATGATCTATATAGAATCAATACAGCAGAGAGGCTTGGAAAATACAGTTTCTCATTTTGAAGCAGAGTATAGCCTTGTTTATTGTTCAGTATAATACAGATAGTGTCTCCTTTGGGGCAGAGGATAGTGTAGTTCCATATACAGTCATTAGAAAATATTTGAATTTTGGAATTTCCCAGCTGTGACAAACTGATCACATGTATCACATTCCCTTGTCCTTCCTGTATTGCTTTGTGAGACTTATGTGAAAGGAGAACAAAAGCCATAACAAATTTCATGTTCCTGCAGTGCCATGAATAATAAAATTATTAATTTATGATTAATTCCTTACTTAAGTTTTCTGCTTCAGTTCATGAAACTGAGAAGACTAGTATGTCAGATTGTCAGTAAATTAAAATTACAGATACTCCATAGTTTTTAGGGGAGAAGGCTAGGAGACTACATTGTCTTGGGGTTTGAACCCAGGTCAGTCATATGAAAGGCAGACACCTTACTCCCGTAATATCTTTCTAACAAATCCCCAGAAATTTTATATAAACTTTACACAATTCTATTAAAGCACTTATTAAAAAATCATTGCACAAATAAATGTGTCTCTCACTTGATATATCTCCCTAAACCCAAGACCTTGCATGTACTCATCCTTGAAGTTTTAACTGCTACTAAATATAAAATAAGAGTTTAATAATTTCATAAACTAGGGTATTGGAAGCAACCAAGTTGAAACATTGAGGTCAATTGTCTTTCTGAGCAGCAAGTCATTCAACTGACTTGTCTTTATGAATGAAGTTTTAAGACATTTGTGTCCATATATTCAGTTATCATGAAAACATTTGGTACAACTACTCAAATATTCATAATTTCAGCCAGCTCTGGAAGTCCTGTTAGAATGATCAGCACTCAAGAGCAAAAACAAACTATAGTCATGGTCCTGGTTGGAAGAAAACTCAAGTAAAAGATTCTTGCTACAATTTATTATTTCTCCAATGTCTCACCTATGTTCTATGCAAACACATTCTGGAAATCAACTATTGTTACTAGGAATATTGCATCTTTTCCAAAGCTCAAATGTTCTTACCACATGAAAATATGACCACAATGGCTTCCAAGATTAATTGTGATTTCTCCACTACTCTATCATGAAAGGCTAACTCATTTTTTCTTTCCCATAGCTCTTGATTCTTTTCAGCACTTTATTCTTTCTCACGGTTATAATGCATAAATTTGAATGACAGATGTTCGAGGAGGCAGTGCTGGTTCCCGCCAATAACATGTGGTGTCATTTTCTAAAAGGGGGCATTAAGTGAGAACAAATCTCTGTGGGAAGAGATTTATAGTTAGAATGAAAAAGAACCTTTTCCTTTCTCAAGATCTTTTCTTTTAAAGGGGAATAAAAAATTCCCTCTATGCAAGCATAGTTTGATCATAACTATTGTATCTGGCAAAATTCAAAAACTCATTTCCACCAAAGTGAAGAAATATATTTGAAACAGCTTTGCCATTCTTCTCACTTTCATTTGCAAGAAAAAGCAAAGGGTATAAAGTTTGCAGAGTCTACAATACACATTAAAAAGAGTCTGAACACGTATATTAAACAGACTTTTGAAAGTTTTAAGTAATTTTTATTAAAATGGAATCAGATTCCCCATATTCCTTAAGAGGTATTGGTAAGTACTGGTTAAAGTGGGTCTTTATTTTTTTTTTTGAACAGGATTATTATTGGTTATATTTTAATTAAACAACGTCCCAGATTACCATATTTTAAGAGCGAATAACTCATCTTTATTGCTTTTTTTTGTTCCTTATTGCCCACTGATGTGTCTCTGATTTAAAATAATCAAGAGTACTTCTTTCTAGAATAAAACATAAAAGAATAAATAATATACTGCATTACTAAAATATGTGCTTTTGGGGCCAGAGAAATAGCGGTGCAGGTAGCACTTGCTTTTCATGACGCTGACCCAGACTTCATCCCTGGCACCACGTATGGCCCCTGAGCCTGGTCAGGAGTGATCCCTGAACACAAAGCAAGAAAAGAGTATCCCAGAGTTGTCAGGTGTGACCACACATCCAAAATTAAACTTAAGATTTAACCAAATAATTTTCCATTTTGGAACAAGCTGTATTAGTCTCAGCTTTTACATCTGTAAATTGTCATTGTATAATGTCAAATTTAAAGATGTTGTGAGCTAAGTAAAATAAGCATCATTAGTAAATGTTACATTATAAGTGTTTATACATTAATATTAGCTAGCACTTTTTGAGATTTATAACCATCTATAGAGATATTAAATATCTCACTATATAATGTCTTATTTAGTAAAATAGGTATTATTAAAGATTGTATTGTACTAATGAGTCTTGCTAGGTTCCAAAAAATTGACACTGGGTCCAATGATATTCCCAGTAAATATAAATATCTAGGAATCGATATAAATTGTTTCTACTCCACTCTACACACTGCTAATTCCCTCCACAGAAACATATTCTTTTAGTGCGATATTTTTATAAATTCATTAGTAAGTTTGATTTGATATCATTTTTGATTAATTAAATATTTGATTTACTCAACTTAAAGCCATGTTTGCTTCTGGTTCAGAGGCTGAGACCAAAGGCACTGACTTTAATAGGCAATAATCAATGCCCTGACACTGGAGTTCAATAAAATACCACATTCCTATGGAAAGCCCCTTCCCTTAGCTATCTGCCTTTGAGTTATAGGAACTAGTCCAATGTGCATTTACATCCCATATTCTTCATCTCAACATACTGTATCTTTTCTTGCCCATTTCTTCTTAGACATGCATGGCACTCTTCAGATTTATCTCACTACCTAAGTGGCATAAGCACCATCCAAGCATCCTGTCTCTTACTCTGGGATTTATAGTACCAGTGATGTTCACATTACAAATCTAAACTCTGCTTTGTTTTCTACTTGCATTTTGTGACGGTGAAAACTGTCCAATAATTTATTATAGAAAAATAGAAGCATATCTTCCAATATCTCGGAGGTGCATTCCATTAACAATTAACTATGCATCCTTCTATTCCCTTCACATATAAAGATCTGCCCAATGGAGTACAGATATGTATATATTGTACTATATATATTATGGCATTATATTATATACTATATATTATATAATATATTATATCATGTTATATATCATATATTATATAACATGATATAATATATTATATTTATATATATGTTATATGTTTTATATGATATATATTATATAATATAATTATATAGTCCAGAGTCAGGGATGCTGTCTCATTTGCCAAGACATCAAAAAATCGGATGGACTGGACATGTAGTGCGATTTGGAGATGACCGCTGGACTAGAGTGGTTACCAACTGGATCCCCACGGAACGTCAAAAGATCACATGGCCGCCCACCTACAAGATGGTCAGACTTTTTCATCAAGACCCTGAATGAACAGTTTGAGGTTTTTCATATTCCTGAAGCAAGCAGATGCCATTGGGCTACACTGGCATGTGACAGGGTCAAATAGAAATGTTACTGACATCCACTCGAGCAAATCAATGAATAACAGGATGTCAAGTGATCAAGTGATAATTATATAGTATATATTACATATTATAATATAATGTAATGTAATTAATGTATTTAATATAATTAATATACTAAGAAACTATACATAATATCCCAACATATCTTTAAAATCTATTTTTTTATTTCAACAAACAATGTAGCAGATACTTTTCAGGTCAAGACATAGATACATCTAAATCCTTTAAGAATTGTATGGGGGCCAAGAGCTAAGCATTATGCCCAACGTGCACCTGATTAGGGCTCAGCATCACATGATGCCTCCGGCATCTACACGTGAGTCCTAGAGACCCTGAGCAGCACCAGGTGGTCTTATGCCTAGTTCTTCCAAGTCTGAGCTGCAAAGCATACTTGTGTCCTTGCATTGGGCTAATAATCCAGTTGGTGCAGATCACTGACAGGTCCTTTGAGCACTTCCTGGTAGGATTTCCACAACACCCACAACACCCCTTCGAATAGCATTATCACTATCACTATCTTCCCTGTTAATAATCTATTTGCTAGAGCGGGCACCAGTAATATCTCCATATGTCCTGTCACATGCTAGTAGAACCCAAAGGCATCTGCTTGCTCCATGAACATAAAGAGCCTCAAAACCATTATATTAGGTCATGGGAATGACCTAATATAAAATGTTACTGGTATTTGGCATATCAAATACAACACAAGCAGCTTGCCAGGCTTGCCATGCAGGTGGCATACTCTTGTAGAAACCTCTAAATAAAGCATTTATTGATGAACTGCCGCTTCGCGCCAAGTGGCAGCCAAGCGAGCCGGGCTGTGAGATAGTCTGGTCTGCTGGGTGGAGTTGTGATGAGAGGGAAGTCCGGATGTGGAAAATGGCGGCCCCCATGGAGTGGGGGTCTGGCTTGTGGTGAGGCTCCTGGAGGTGGCAGGCCAGGGCTAGAACCCGCCAGGCCTCCCCGAACACCCCATGAGCAGCTGGGCACAGGGTGAGCAAGTAGCAGCTCTGCCCCCATGTCTGAGAGTCTCTATATAGCATTATATGACCTTTTATATTTGTGTACTATACATAATTTCTTACTAATAGACATAAAAATGTTATAGTTTGGAGGTTATTGTATAAGAACTGCAATAAATATCCTTGTAAATAAGTATTTGAATACCAGTGATATTTAAAAAATTGAATTCCCAGAAGTGAAATTTCTCACTCAAAGATTTGTAGTAGACACAGTTAAAAATCTAACAGTCACTGTCAAATTTCATTCTTTTCCACTTTGGTGGAAAGTATTTGCTTCTTAATATCATCTCAAATGAATGTAATCAGGTTTTGAAATAATCTGATAGAAAAAATTCTTTTTAACATATTCCATGAGAATTCATTGAATTCACAGTATAGATTCAATTCTCCCTCTTCATGGATATCTACTGTGTTATGTCTTAATTTTAACTTGTTCTCCTATTGACAAGTTTAGAAAATTGACCCTCACTGTCATATATCAAACAGATATGTAATATATCTATTTATATACAATGTTAATAGCAAGGTTTGATTAACCTAGTTAAAATAATACATAGTACTGTGCAAACTGATACTATCAAGCATATATGTCACATATCTGTTTGATAGATTTGAGATCATTTGATATCCCCAACAAAATAGATTTAAAAAAATGAAGCCCAGAGAATTCAGGGCAAGATGTATGTATAAATCTTATATCTAATGAAATTGAGATTAGATGCAATTACCTTTTTAGAAGTTACTAGTATACATGTTTTTTTATATTTCTCCCTCTGTTTCTACAGATGATTAGTAAGTACTAAATAACTGCTTATTACATACATAAATTATATGTCATTGTTCTTTTTTACAGATGCTTATTGCATTATTAGTTTTTCTTAAAATTTTTCTTGATTCCTGATGTTAGCCTAATAACTAAAGAACTTCCCTCTTTCCTAATATACACCTACACTGCTATGAACTGCTTTTTGCTGTGGCCCAAATATTCTGATAGCTTGTCTTCATTCTTGGTTCCAATATTTTTTTACCTTTTATTTCCTGATTCAAGAGTTACTCAATAACATGAAAACATGTTTTTGTTGTCAGTTTGTGCAGCTATATTCACATTGTCTTTAGTCATTGCAATATTGAAACCAAAAATGGTATGAATTTTTAATTTATTACTTATAAAAATATTCTCAAAGCATTATTTTACCAAAGTGAGGAAAGGATGCATATGAAGTGCGCAATAGAGAAAATAATTCAAATATATAGGTAAATATCAATTACTTAGTAGTATCATTTGATTTAGAAGCAAAATCCTTACACATTCCTCCTGAGTGAAACTTTGTTAACACAGGATGTATAACTGGAATTGCAAGGTTTGGGTTAACCTAGCTAAAATAAGAGATATTAAGCTAAAATAAGTCATATGTATACTGATATTATCTGAAGAAAACTCAGGAATAAAGTGGAATTGTTTTATGAGCAAATGGTGATAGCTGGACTCCTAATTAGGTCTAAGGATCCTTTCCCCTTTTTCCTTATACCTCCGAATCACTCAATAAGTGCACAATCTTCCTGTTGTCCCATAATATTTGACAAACAACAATCTCTAAATACAAAGCACATCAATGACACTATTTTTAATTCCTCTATAATATTATCACATTACCAAACTTAGTCATTTAAAACCAACACCCATTTTGTTATTGAATGGGTGTTATTGATCAGAAGACTAGGTGTGGTTATTGATAAGAAGACTAGTTATGGTTATTGATCAGAAAACTTAGCTTAGAATAGCAGTGTTCTTTGCTCCAAGTTTCACAAGGCTGAAATCAAGTTGTGGACCAATTGCAAAAAATCAAATTGTTATTCTCATATGATTACTGGAGTTTTTATGCAAGCTTGTTCTCATTATGAGAAGAAAATTCAGTACCTTTTTATTTATGTAGTCTACATTTTCTTACTGTTGGTTTGCAGTCATTCTTAGCTCCTGAATGCTGCTCCCAGTTAAGATTATGGTCATCAGACAATAAGTCATATAGTCATGAGGCAATATATTATTCGACCTTATCACACGTTAATTTTGTGGTCTTGGAATTTTTATGTAAATTAATGGTAATTAATAATTTACACCATCCTGATTTACTCATTTATTTTACATAGGGAAAATCTATGTATGCAGTAAACAACTATGAGTAATAAAAATGTACCATATCATGAAATATAATACATCATCATATTTCTTCCCACCCACAGTCAAAGGAATAGTATTACCACAAAACATAACCCCTCGGATATGTAAGGAAAACCATAGGGCTATCATAAAAGTCCACCTGCTAAATATTAATGGCAAATTGACCCTGTAAAACTCAAAGTGACTATGGCAAAATGCCATATATTTGTAGTCCTGACACAAAAATGCCCAATCTCATGAGCATAACATTATACTATAAAAATTAAAATAATGATACTGTAATTTTGTAGACATTTTTAAAGTGCAGAAGTATAGTACAAAAAGTTAGAAAATTCTATTGGTAAGAAAATTATCATCTATAGGATATTCTGAGATATATGTGAAATTTGAGATTTTTCAGAACACAGAGAACTATTATAATGCATCAATATAAGTATCCGTCTGTATCTACTTGAAATTAAATATATAAAAAATATAATATTAGAAAATATTACAAGATACTGTTAGATTTAAAAGGATAGATCAAGGTCAGAATTTTTGAATTATTATTATCCAATGAAAGAAATTACATAATTCCAAAACAATTGTAAACATATTACCATAATTATAATAAATTTAAAAATAAAGAAAAGAGCTACATAAGCATTAAAGCAAGCTAACTATTTCTTACATATATTGGCCATTTTTGTAGACATAAAAACCCTACCCTATTTCTTAGCTCACATTCTTTGCAACTGTAAATTCAGCAATTTTTTCTTTGTTGTACTCTTTCACATTCCATTCTATCTGTAATCTCATTCCATTTTCTTTGTTTCCAATGAAGTTGGTCCTTCCCCTTCCAGTTAATTTTTTAAATAGAATTTCACAGCCACTGAAACACCCACTGCCTGCTGTCATCTACAGCACAATCACTGCCACCCATGGGAAAGGAATGAATTGACTTTTTCAAATAAACAATATAAGGTTTAGTTT
>JAJIBD010034482.1:0-37521 GCA_021461705.1 Cryptotis parvus | reverse complement strand
GGCTTGTTCACCATAAATATTTAGCTTCAAAGTTAATCGTCACATTTACTAACCAAGGCAAAATGTAATTAAGGCAGTATTGGGCTTAATGTCATTTCAAGCCATTTCCTCAAATCATCCAGATCATCGACACTATGCACAAATTTCGCAAATCACAATAGAGCTTCTTTTTTTAGAATAATCAGCTTTTAATTAACTATAATTTCATCAGCTATACGCAACTGCCTTACAAATTTAATTTGTTTACCACGTGACATTTAAAGTGATTATCACTCTTTTCTACAGTCACCGTGGCAGTGCTAAGTTTATTACCAGCACCTATCCCCACGCCAGCAGGCATTTATGCAACTCGCGGAAGATGCCAAGTAAATTTGCAGAATTACTTTTAGGTAAAACTAGGCTTTAGCAACCGAGCCGGGCGAACTTCTAGTGTCATACTTTAGGTAACAAATAATTCTTTTTTTAATGTAGTTGGTCTCATCTAACTCAAAGGGACAGTACCAATGGGCTTTACCCCAAGTTCCCAAGGGCAAAAAGCCAGCCCTCGCCTACACAATATTCTAGTACCCTGCAGCCAACACTCAGAATGTGGTGCGTGAATGGACTCTTACCGAACCCCCTTCGATGCCGCAGAGTACATTCCTTTGGAAAGCTATGCTGCGAGTTCAGGGCCTGTGATTAATACCTGAAATGGCAGTCGCTTCAGCTGCACCAATACATAGGCGATACGTGGTTAGAGAGCACCCTATCAGGTGTCCAGAGTGGTGGGATTTACAAGAAAGGATTAGTTTTGTGCAGCTTTAGTGGCTTAAATGATTTAAAAATCAAATTGTTAATTTGGGACAGGGTGGTAAATATTCTGCAAATCTTTGAGACCTTCTCGTGGGGAATCTAGCTCCATGACTCACTGGTCTTTACCTCCTATTCCCGTACTATTTATTAACTTGCTGTGCACTGGAAACTCCTCAGTAATTTAATTTTAAGGAAGGTTCTTACATCCAACATCAAACCACTTAATTTTGTAAGGCATGTGACAGAAGCTGGCTACACCTTAGGGCGCTGGGGGCATAATCCTATCTCCTTGGTCTGAGATTGCTCCTGGCAGTGTGTTGAAGCATAAAAATAACTATTAGAGGGGGATTGTGGTTTTCCCCAGGGGAGGTCCCCACGGTTCGTGGCTCATAGGGTCCTCCTGTGTATTCACCATAGCTTCACCATTACTTGAGCAGTCAGGGGAAGCATAGCAGCAGATGCTGGGGCAAAAGTTGGGTCCACAGAGCGCCACTGTCCTCTAGGTCCCTGCCTGTGTCCGGGACCTACACCATTTTCCCTGATCTGTCGGCAGAATGACGAGCCGGGGCTAGCGTTCCCATAAAATCCATTCTTTCCTGCTATTTTGCTTCCTCTCTTGCTTGATCTCTGCAGGAATTTCCCTCCCTGACCTCTGTCTCCTCTCCCTGCAGTTTCTCCTGCAGGCTGCTGTCTCTTTTTGGATAAGTGAGGGCCCTCTCCCCTCAGGGTCTCCTCACTCCCAGATGTCTCTCTTGAAGTGCTCTGGTCCTCCTAGGATGTTCCCTGCAGGCCCCCTTTCCTTAAGTCCTTCCGCTCAGGGCCTTCTTCTCTCTGGGACTCCCGGCCATTGCCCCTACCTATCTCCCTAAGCTTACCTTGTTTCGCCTCTTTGCTACCATGTCTTGTGTCACTGAATTCCTATTTAAGTCTCTGAGCTCCTCCGTGTAGCCCCACTCGCTGGTGGTCCTACTACTCAGAAGCCCCCTGGGAGCTCTGTAGCCCTATAGCTTTGAGGCCAGGTGCTCAGGCTCAGGTACCAGGATTTTGTGGTTCTAGTGCTGGACCTCAGGCCTAGGCATCAGGCTTCTCCTCCCCTGGTTCTGGCCATCTGGCTCAGGCACCAGGGGACCCATTGTCTAGGTGCTGGCCACACACCAAAGCGGTCTGCTCTCTGAGTCCAGAAAAGGCACACGCTCTAAACCTGGCCAAGACTATAATGAGGGGTCCCAGGAGAGCATCCTGGGTGAGGGGAGGCTTCCAGACTGAGAGAGCGGCAGCCTCTGGCTGAAACCCCCAAGAGAGCAGCCTGCAGGAGAAATCACCGGAGAGAGACACAGAGGCCCAGGAGAGGTTCTCGCAGAGAGCAAGCAAGAGAAGAAACAAGCAGCATTGAAGAATAACCTTCAGGAACCCTAGCCTTGCCCGTTATTCTGCTGACAGGCCAGGGGAATCCATGTAGGCCCAGACACAGGCTGGGGGGGCTCTAGGAGACAGTGAGCACTGCTGGGGACCCAGCTAGGCCCCAGCATTTACTGCCATGCCCCCCCAACCCTCCAAGTAATGTTAAGGCTATGGAACCCACAGGAGGTCCCTTGATCCTGGGGTCTTGGGACCTCTCTAAAGGGGTGCAAATTTCCCCCTCCGAAGGAACTCTGAAGTCCTGGGGTTTAAACCCGGGCTTCTTCTATCAAGAAATTAAGATCATTGAGAGCTCTCTCTCTCTCTCTTTCTCTTTCTCTCTCTCTCTCTCCTCCTTCCTCACTCTGTTCTTTCTCTCTCTTCTCTATTTCTCTCACTCTCTCCAACCTAACAACATACTAAGCTTTAGCAATAACTCAAGCCATTATTCTTTTTTTAAAAAATTTAATTATGCCTATAACGCCTGGTGATTCCAATGAAGTGGGCGTGGTTTTCCAGTAAGGCCGTCACAATTAAAAGGTGAATCCTAACAAGACTAACCCCCAGTCTTTTAAATTCAGGAGTGCCTTCACTTGAGGACAATCCATCAAGAGACACAAATGGCTAGTGGTACATATGTACTGATAAGTCCTTCAGTATTACAGCGACGAGGAGGAAAGCAAATCTGTGCTAAGCAGGAGCACATGCGCCATTTACGGGCACTGTTGTTTCTAACTCTAATGCTCAGTTCACAAACACCTTTCCCAGTTTCCCCCTAATATTTTGAAATCCAAATGTCAGTGTGTTATATGTTCACATGGAAACTACTAACTTCTCTATAGATTTTCACCTAACAAGCAACATGAACTAAAACCATGGTCTTGACATAGCTCACGGCTGGTCCAGGAGGAACCTACTCTCCATTGGGTCTAAGCCATAGCCTTCAAAATAAGCCAACAGCCTGCCAACACTCTCTATAGCTCTCACTCTTTAAACCAGCTTACCTATATATTTTTTTATCCACTATCTATTTGTGTCATAAAATTATTTAACATCTGAAACTACTAGCATATTTCTTTTTGGGGGCGTGGTCTAAAATAAAGTGAAATTCTTCGGTGAATCCATTAGGCAAATTATCAACAGAAAGAAAGAAAAGAAGATCTTACTCAAATGACGTAGTTCAAACTGGGCTCCATGCAATCTAATATTAAATCTAACAGATGTTTCAGCTTTTTTCAGGGTATAGTCTTAAACAAGTAAGCTTAAATAACCTCTTCCAGTACCTGAGATGCAAGTCTGAAAGGGAATTTTACCTGATTTTTACGTGTTTTCCTTTGCTAAGGGCCTTGTCCTTCCCCTTTCCATCTATATGAACCTTCCATTTTATTATTCCTTGTAACCTTTCTACTAACTAGAACGTTAATAGAAAACCTGGTTCTATGAACCAGGTGGGATGATGCCTGGTTTATGAATCATGTAATAAAATCTCCTATAGACTTTAAATTAGATGTCAAAATTTATGGATTTTGTTTTTAACAGGTCCTATCAAAAGCTTCACCTGTAACACCTGTCTTCCTCGTTGATCATCGATTTGCTCGAGCGGCGCCAGTAATGACTCCATTAGTTGGGAATGACTCCAATATTGTTACTGTTTTTGTCATATCAAATACACCACGGGCAGTTTGCCTGCCTCTGCCGTGGCTCTGGCTTCATCCCAGGGGGGCCCAGTCTTTCTCTATGGCAGACCATCAACCATCCAGGACCCATGGGGCAGAGCCCTCATTACTAATGCAGAGGTCAATGAACCTATACTAAAAAACTCTCCAAATAATCAATAGTCTCCCAAACATCCTGAAACATTCTCACACATCTGTTTGCACATGCCAATTCTTTTAAGGGAAATATACCCCTTCACCTGTCCTCCACTCTGCCTGGACACCCCAAGTTCTCAGGCCTAATTGTCAGTGATTCTTACATGACAACTTCCCCAACTTATAACATTAGTAAGTGGTATTTTGTGTTCCTGTAACTTATCCAGCCTTTACTATATGAGATAGTAGAAACGTATTTATGTTTTTCTTCCTCAATGAAACTGAATTCTTTAAGAGTGAAGAATAATGTCCTTTGTCTTTAATAGTGAAGAATAATCCTTTGTCTCACTGACTAATCAATTGCTTAGTTTTTAGTACTTTGTAAAAAACAATGTATACGCAAAAATATTGGCACGCAGACATCTCATTGCCAAAGCAAAGATTCTGCTAAATATGAACTTTACATATGGAATATATACTTATATATATAATATATATATATATATATATATTTGTGTGTGTGAATGTGTGTGTGTGTATGAAGGAAATGGATTGACAAGTAAACGTGTTGGTCAAAATACAGCAGATGGGCTATAAGAAATACAAGTGTTAGTATGGGACATTCCAGAGATATGCTGAAATGACATTGATGAAGGACTACAGAAAACTGTGAGGTAAGCCAGGGTTTAAGGCAGAAAGGAATAACTGTAAGATAAACTCGAAACATTCAAGTGTGGGAGAGTGAAAAGTAGCCTGCAGGGTAGGGGAGACATTGAATGGAAGCCAAGTTTTATATTCAACCAAGCATTCCATTCTGTCACCAAACAGAAATGTTTCTAGAAGTTTGACTTGATTCTCAGTCTCATCTGAGAAAGAAAACAGGTATGGATTTGTAAAAACTATCAAAAAGAGTGATATGGGGCTATATAAAGAGGGATCAACATGAATTGGGCCAAATGACTTGGGGTTTGGGTCTATAACCAATTTAGTATGGATTTCAGGCAAAAGATTTCAATTCTATTGCCCTTCATTTATCCCTTTGTAAATAAAAAAATGAATATAATAAAATTTACAAATTCATTCAAACTCTACCAATTTCTGACTTAATTATCTCATGAATGTATGAATCACTTGGCTTCTCTTGCTCCTAGAACTACTCAAACCTGTAGGGCTAAAGACTCAAATCACTGTATCACTGTATCACTGTCTTCCCCGCTCATCATAGACTTGCCCGAGCGGGCCCCAGTAACATCTCGATATGTCCTGTCTCATGCTAGTAGAGTCCAAGGGCATCTGCTTGCTCCAGGAACATAAAGAGCCTCAATCCATTCCAGAATGAGGTCTATAATTGTTACCGGTATTTGGCATATATATGAAATACAACACAGGTAGCTTGCCAGGGCTCTGCCGCGCAGGTAGCATACTCTTGTAGGCATCTCTAAGTGTAGCATATATTGACGGAACCAGCTGCCGCAGCTGCTGCGCCGAGCCGGGCACTAATAGGCTGGTCTGCTGGGTGGAGGTCTGACGAGAAAGAAGTCCGGATGTGGAAAATGGAGGCCCCTCATGGAATAGGGGGTCGTCTGGCTTGTTGCGAGGCTCTGCTGGGGTGGTGGGCCAGGGCTAGAACCCACCATCCCCTCCCCGGGCGCCTCGTGGATTGGCTGGTCACAGGGAGAGCCAGTAGCAGCTCTGCCCCATGTCTGTGAGTCTCTGGACCGGCATACCTGAGCCAGATTTAAGAAGACTGCTGCAGGGTGGAACTCGATGAGCCGGGCGCCTGATAGGCTGGTCTGCTGGGTGGAGGTCTGACGGAGAAAGAAGTCCGCCTGTGGAAAATGGAGGCTCTCATGGAGTGGGGGTCGTCCTGGCTTGCTGCGTAGGCTCTGCTGGGGTGGTGGGCCAGGGCTAGAACCCACCATCCCTCCCGGGCGCCTCGTGAGCGACTGGTCACGGGAGAGCCAGTAGCAGCTCTGCCCCCATGTCTGTGAGTCTCAAATGCATTTCAATTTTTTCCAGAATGTGGGGTGCAGATAGGCATTTTTATCTGTAAGGTTCACTCCTAGTGAGATCTACACCTAGAACAATACTTAGCTTATGGGATTCTCTATAAACATTTCAAGAATTGGGGAATTAGTACAGTCCAAAACCTGTTCTGGAGCATGGGCATACAGTTTGCATTCCAGACTTATTAAGACGAGTCAGAATGTGTTTGACTGCATTCATTTGAAAACATAGGTTTTTCTTTACATTATCTAAATTCTGACAAAAGTAGCTTTGTTTGGAAATATTTCTATGTAGTAGTTGATATCTGTGCTACATAATCACAACATGAATCAGATTATAGCCATATAATAAATGAATTCCATTTTGTTTTATATTAAGTCCTAAATATTCAAGATATCCTAGGCATTATTTGTGGACAGTGTGTCTGCAAAAGATAACTGAATATAGCTCTTTAAATCAAGTCAAATACTCAAATGCACTCACTTACCAATGAATATCGATGAGCTAGAGAAACTCTAAATTCATCATGGCAATCCCTTAAATCCTACTTATTTATGTCTCACCTACTAGAGCTACAAAATGTATCTCTACCCTACTGTGGACTCCAGTTGTGAAATACCTATTCCTTCTTGCCACAGGTCCCTGATGGCTCATGCATTACTTCTTAGTGTACCAGAACTCAGAGAACTCATCTTCCTGACTCTTCTATCAGACTTCCTCAGCTAAGTCCTCTCGCATGCTATAATCCAGCTATGGTTCCTATCCTTTGGAATCTAACTGCCAATTCCAGTCATGTTCATGTTGTCCAAGTATCTCTCCTCTCAGGTGATATTGAAACGCTATTGTCCCTCATTCTAGTCTAAATTCTATATTCTTAGTTTGTTGGGTGGCACCCCATTTAGCTTCCAGCTACACTTTAGCTTGCAGCCCCTCCCAGTTCTGCTAGGAGGCTTTGAATCAGCTCTGGTGCTTATAAAAGCCAGAAGGCCACCTGAAGTGCTGTATATCAATAGAGATGTTTACCTGTATTCATCTTCTAGATAGCCCAGCCCACAATGGGCCAGGCTGGGAAGTTTTGGCAGATTTCTATCTAGAAAAAATAAACTGACAGAAGAGAGAAGGGCCCTCTTTTGCCATTTTTTGGCATCTCTTGGTGTTGTGCTTCTCCGACCTCTCCTTTCTCTGTTTGTTGGGCTTCAACATGTGGTGGCAGCCATGCTTGCTCTACACTTGGCTGGGGCCTAGCTAATAACCCAGAGTCCGGAGTTTTCCCTGCTCTTGGATTGTATATCGGAACCTGAGATAGTAAGCCCTTTAAAAAACTGCGTAGGATTCCTGAGGTTTTCATCCATTCCCTGAGTCTTCGGTGGAGGAAGGAAACTAGCCCTGATTGTTGGGGACCCCAGCGGCTCTCTGACACTAGTTTATTTCAGTTCAACTGACAAGGACTCACAGAATTCACCATAGCCAGATTGTTCACTTGTATATGATTGTAGCATCTGAGTAATTAAAAATTGAGACAAAAATAATCTTTTAGAAACTTTAAGGAATAATATTATAAAAGAATGGTAATTGAATAGCCTTACATGCAACTTGACAAAACTGCAAAGAGCTTTTTAAAAGGAAAAATTTGGGCTCAGATAACTTGAAATTGTAGATTTGTGATGGGAATGTTGCCAATATTGGACCTGGGCCTTTGAGAAAGCCCTTGCCTCTATTCCAGTACACTCATATCAGATTCACATGAATCTTCATTATCTTGGGAACAAAGCTAAAAAGCTCTAAAATCGCATTGCTTTAATCTTAGGCAGTATTCACTAAGTATCAGCTGATGAATGTATGAAAGAAAGTTATCAGTATTACTTTGTCATTTCCAAATACTTAAAAACTTGATCATGTCAACTATAATTTTATTTCACATAAATATTAACTCATATTTAACTTCTTTAGCAATTATAGTAACCTTAGAACTTTTGATTCACCTGGTTGTACTTATGCTCTACCCTTCAGTAAGAAAAAAAAATACAAATGACCTGAGGAATCTTATAGCATATGAGTTTTCATGAATCTATAATAGTATTCGGATGTTGAAGATGGCTGCCCTCATGATGCAGGGTTCCTCTGGCTTCTTCCAAGGCTCTATTGGGATGGCGGGCCAGGACTAGGAACCCACGTCTCCCCCAGACACCTCATGATCAGCCGAAAGCACAGGGAAAGCTGGTAGCAGCTCTGTCCGTGGATCTGTGTCTCTGGTTTAAGCATACCATGGTTTTGAACCACAGCTTCGTCAGAGCTCCACCCAAGAGAAAAGCAAATCTGGAGGCTATACTCATCAGAGTCCCACTCTCAAACCCAGATATGCTGGGCTTGAAGTGCTACTGGCTCTCCCTGTACTCGGCTAATCATGAGGCATCTAGGAGGGCAGGTGGGTTCTAACCCCGGGCCCACCATCCGAATAGAGTCTCGCAACAAGCCAGAGGAACCCACTCCACGCCATGAGGGCAAACATTTTCAGCATCCAGACTCAGAGCTCATCAGAGCTCCACTCAAGAGAAAAGCCGATCTCTCCCTATTGCGTGTTCATCAGTAAATGTCACAAGATGAGAGCCTACTTACTGAGAGCATCCCATCTGCACAGCAGAGCCTGGCAAGCTGCCATGTCATATTTGATATGACAACTAGTAGCACTCACAGACCTCATTCCCATGACCTGAACAAATAGTTTGAGGCTCTTCATGTTCTTGGAGTAAGCAGATGCTCCTTCATGCTACACTAGCATGGCAACAGGACATATGGAGATGTTACATGGTGCCCGTGCGAGCAAATTGATGAGCAAGTGATAATAGTATTTCCCAGCTTGAAAAGCTATTCAACTTGATGCACAACTATTAACTCCAGAGATATTGTAAGGTAAACTTGGGGTAGAACACTATGGAAATTCACCTCCATTAGAATGAGAGAGATAGAATGTACTATGCTTATTTTAGTCCAGAACTGATTTTAGTCCTAGACTGATTTTTAGTCCAAGTGTAATAGTGACAAAATCAGAAAAACCTCAGCAAATAAACATTAAAAGCATCTCCTCAGTGACACTTTCTCAATAAACGATGAGTTAAAATGCCTGCTTTCTGCATGATATGTCTTTTTGTTTTGTTTTTTTCTTTAAGTCTGAAAAAATTTAGAACAGGAGACTGATGAAAGAGACACAGGATGCACTCATAACGAAGGGAAGAAGGGAGTTGAGGAGCTGATTTTCTTTTTTAAAATAAGTGAAGCACAATTATTGTGTATTTACTGATGCACTTATAATTTCTGGATATTTACCTAGGCATTTGTCATCATGAAGAAAATGTCTCTCAGATTTCCTGTCTTATGAGGAACATGGACACTTATGGCCCATATAAGGGAATGGTATTGATAAAATTATGACTCTTTTCTGGGTGGTTATGTGTGAGTCTGGCCAATTTCTGTTCTTGCATTCACTTTCTGGGTTTCTAGAACATAGTGGGTTTCTAGTAGTCAACCCCAGACCCCCCACCACTGCACCTATGGACAACACTTACTTCAAATTTTTCTCAACCTCTGTTTGAGCCTATCCTAAGCATACCCTGAATAATCTATTCTATATTGACTTTTATCATCCCTTCTTCCACATTCTTTAACTCAAATCTCCTTAGTTTGTTGTCAATATCCATTAGTTTAGCTTTTATTGTTTTGTTTGCCTTTTTGGGTCACACCCGGCGATGCACAGGGGTTACTCCTGGCTCTGCACTCAGGAATTACTCCCTGGCGGTGCTTGGGGGGACCATATGGTACTCGGGGATTGAACCCGGGCCCGCACAGGCTGGCCGCGTTGTAAGGCAAATGCCCTACCTGCTGGGCTATCGCCTCCAGCCCCCATTAGTTTAGCTTTAAATTTTGCTTCATTGTTCATCAATTTCATATTACTATACACATGGGCGAAATCATCCACACTGGTCTTTTTATTTCTGATTCAGTTTTGCTCATCATATTCCACTTGATTTTCTTCAATATTAATGCAAGTGGCAACATTTCACCTTTATTTTATAACTGAATAGTATTCTATGAATAAATAAATCACATATTTTATCCTATTATCTGTTGAGGGACCTCTCAGTAACTTCCATAATGTAGTCATTATAAATATGTCAACCCTGGAAGAGATTCAGACCCATCCACTCCAGACCCACAGCTGCGCCGCTCAGCCCCACGTGGTAGCATCCCATGGAGCTGACCTCTCACTAAGGGCTCGGCCAGCCCCCGGCTGAGTTCAGCATTGCTCCGAGGGTTCACTCACACGTGCAGGGGAGGGGCCATGCCAGCTGTACTTGGAGCGGGATTTGGGCTCCTCCACCCTTTCCTCTCCACCTCCATGCCAGCTACCCCAGAAGAGAGACCCACGCCAGACCCACAGCTCCATCAGTGTGTGACCGTGGAGCAGCTGCATGATATTCTTAGATAGTATTGATTTTGGGATCAGGTCTTTCCCGGGATCTTTCACATTTATATACTGTATACAGTTCTAGGGAGGTTCTAACTGATACCTGTCATCCCAGTAAGCCTAGCAAGAGAACTGCATGGAAGCCTCAGCAAGAGCAACTCACACATCATGAGGTCAGTCATTCTCAACATCCAAACTCCCTAGTTCCTCAGATCTTCACCCAAGAGAAAGCCTGATCTTTCTCCTTTAAGTTTCATCAGTAAATGCTCGAGATGCGAATCTTCTACTGAGAGTAGACCAAATACACGACAGAGCCTGGCAAGCTATCCATGGTTTATTTGATATGCCAAAAACTAGTAAAAATTATGGACCTCAATTCCATGACCTGAAGAATGGCTTGAGGCTCTTCCTGTCCCTGGAGCAAGCAAATGCCCTTGGGCTACACTTGTTTGCGACAGGATGTATGGAGATGTTACTGGTGCCCACTCGAGCAAATTGATGAACAACGGGAAGACAGTGATATAAATATGTCTATAATAAGCACTAGGAGGAACATAAATTTTTGTTTACCGTTGCATACTTTTCAAATCATACTTCAAAATAGGATTGTTACACTATATACTATGTCTATTTTTTAGCTTTCTACTTTCCAAACTGGTTTTAGTAGTTCACATTCCAATCATGTGTAAAGGCCCCTTTCTCTATACTTCCCCCTACATACACCCCTCTTATTAGTACTCTTTTATTTATTCTGAATTTAGTAGTCATACTGACAATGCACAGAAACTACTGGCTCTGTTCTCAGGGATCATTCCTGACATATGCTCCAAGGACCATATACATGGTCAGGGATTAATTTTAGATTGTACACAGACAAGAAAAGTGCCTCACCCACTGTATTATTTCTCTTGGCCTCTTTTTGCTACTCTTTTTTTTCATTTTGGGTCCACATCTGGTGGTGTTCAGGGGTTACTCCTCACTCTGCACTCAGGTATTAATCCAGGTATGCTCAAGGGACCATGTGGTTTCTGGAGATTGATCCTGGGTTAGCAACATGCAAGATAAGCATCCTACCCATTGAACTAACTTTCTAGTCCCATGTTATTGAGACTTTCAATGCAAGCCATTCTCAAAGTGTAGTTTGGCAATCATTGTGATTTTAATTAAAAATTTTAATGGTCACTTTTTTTCAAATGCCTACTGCTAATTATTGCTTTATCATTGAAGAAATATTTATTAATATCTCCAACTCATTTCTCATTTTGTGACTGGATTTCTTGCTGCTTTGTTGTTAAAGCATATAAATTATTTACATACACTGGATATTAAATCCTTATCAGACTTATGTATCTTTTCCTATTTCTTTAGCTGTCTTTAGTTTATTTTGTGACATAAAATTATTTTTGTCATTTAATAGAGTCATAATTGTTTATATACACTTTCATTTCATGTTGTAGATAGATTCTAAAGACAACTTCATTTGTAATATCACCATGGAATCTTTTACCTACATTATTTTCTATAGATTTTATGGCTTATGTCCTATGTTGACATATTTAATGCTATGAATATTTTTGTATGTGATTAGAGAGAAGTCCAGTTTAATTTTTTCTGTATGTGGCTGTTAACTTTTCTTAAACTATTTTTTGTAAAAACACTAAAGAATTTTTGTAAAAGTAGTAATGTGATTTTTAAACTTAGAAAAGTCATAGTTACTCAGAGGGCTTATTAAATAGAATGTTGCACTCTACCATCATATATAGTAGATCCAAGTTGAGTCATAAAAATGTTCACTTCTAAAAAAGTTTCCATGTATGCCAGAGAAATTATACTTTTGTCTTAGTGGTTAGCTCTGTTTCAATTCCTGGAACTTCATATTGTCCTCTGAGCACTTCCAGGAATCATCCTTGAGCACAGAGCTAGGAATAATATCTGAATACCACCGTGTATAGTCAAATCCCCTCCCAATAGGTCTTGTCAAAGGTGGAAATTATCACAAACGTGTGGGAGTCAGAGGCTAGGTAAGACAGAAAATGGAACAGTGTGCTAACAATTGTCGAGGGGTACTAATGCCAACCTAGAACTGAGCATTAAATAGAGGCAAAAAGATACACATGACAACCCTTTAATGTATGTTCTGTAATCCATAGTCTGGAGGAAAAGGAAAAGAGAAAGAGAGAGAAAGGGAAAGAAATAAAGAACCTGCCATGGAGGAGGGCTGGGGGAGGGGGAGGGAACCGGGGACGTTGGTGGTGGGAGATGGGCACTGGTGGAGGGGGACAGGTGCTGGAACACTGTATGACCAAAACCCAAATATGCATATCTTTGTAATTGTAAAAATAAAATTTTTTAATTGCATATCTTTGTAATTGTAAAAATAAAAAAAATTTAAAAAAAGAAAAAAAAAGAAAAAAAAATCCCCTCCCAATAAATAAAATTAAATTAAAAGAATAAATATTTCCAGGTAATGTTCCAGGCATAACACTTTGAAAAACACTTCTCTAAATAGATAAAAAGTATTAAACTCTTAAATATTTATAAGTTCTGTATACTGCTACATGTATCATCTCACTATATCACAACGATAATATTAGGAGATACTGCTATTTTATCCATTTATAAAATTAAGACACTACGTTTCTACAGCTAAGTTTGTAGCCCGGGGCACTGAAAGGACTGGAGCACATATCTTGCATGTGAGAAGCCCAGAGTTTGATCTTCGCCAACATATGTCTCCCTGAGCACTATTGGGTCTGGTTCTGATGGCTCCCAATACCACTAGACCTAAGCACTGTCTGACTCAAAGAACTATTTCATTAAATCATTTTGTTTGGGTAAACAAAAGTTACTTTATCAAGAAGACATATTAGAAAGTATTAACTAAAATTCAAAAGGATTCTAAAATAAACTTTTGCTAAGACAAACATCCAGGAGAATGACAACAGCCAAAGAAAAATAAAAATTCAACTAGTTCACCATTGGTTGCCCATGACCTATGTGATTTAAAGTTTAAAAATCAATTAGCTATCATTTTCCCGAGATCATCCATGTTAATTACCTCCCTACGCACATATAGGCACATAAAGTGGTCATAAAAATGGTAATGCTTTCACACCAATTTATAACCCAGACCAAAATACACACTATAGAAACACTTATAAAGCACATGCTTCTCTTGGCTATTTCCTCTTAAGCTGCTGCTGCAGTGTGAAAATTTAATATCTCATCAAGTATATAGCAGTCATAAACTACCATCCCTTTTTATCTAGTTTCTAATGCAAGAAGAAGCACATTCTTAACAATGACCTAAACCTATCTTAAGAAATAATGCTTGAAGATGGAAAACTCTAAATTACCAATGATTATTTTTAAATTCATGGCAACTTTCCCAAGCAGTTTTACTGCCCACTTAATTTCTCCAGAAATCATAGTCATTGTTACCGATAATATAAGCAGTCCATCTAGAAAAAGGAATTCCTAGTTTCCTACAGTTTTATTGAATTTTAAAGAAAAATTTATCAAGTCAGATCATAGCACATTTTTGCTGCCAAGGACTGCTTATGTTTACAAAAACTGAATCATAAAAGTGATTAATTCTAGCCTTCCAATAGCTTGCAGTTGAGGAAATGAAACCACAAAGGTTCAAAAAAAGTAAGAGCACAGGACACTAGGACTTCAAAGTCTGAATGCTATATGCTAGGAATTTAATCTTCAGAGCTGCATTTATTTAAATCTTCAGAGCTGCATTTATTTAACAAAGATAATCCTAAATTTGCTATAACTAGACCCCATGCTAAACTTTGTAGAGGGATACAAAGGACATTAAAATGTGAACAATCCCCTCAACAAATGTTTGTGTGATAAAGAAATCGACAGAAACCTATCCGCACGGTTCATCAATAATTGCTTTATTTGGAGGTGACTATAAGAGTATGCCTCCCACACGGCAAACCTGGCAAGCTGCTCGTGTAGTATTTGATATGCCAAATACCAGTAACAATTATCTTAGGTCATTTCCATGGCCTAATATAATGGTTTGAGGCTCTTTATGTTCCTGTAGCAAGCAGATGCCTTGGGCTCTATTAGCATGAGACAGAACATATGGGAGATATTACTGGTGCCCGCTCTAGCAAACAGATGATGAACGGGAAGATAGTGAAGATAGTGATAGTGATAACTTACTCCAATCTTATAACCATAACTTAGGGTGAACAGGAATACTAAAAGTTATAATAGCTCTAACTAGATTTAGGTAGGTGACTGCATCTGTTCCAAAAATAAATAAGGCATTCACAGTTAACGGGATGCACTACACAGTCAATGATACAACCAAGTGAAGGATATCACTATCCATAAAGACAAAACACAAGGGTGCCACAATGTTCTGATGCTACAGGACACAAAAGAAAGCAACAGATACAACTTCAAGACCTTGACCCAGAAGTGGCAGATATTACTGCTGCTCATATTAGAGTCAAGAGAATTTAATCACAAAATACATCAAGTTATAGGAGAAGCTGAAAGAGTGGCATCTTACACAGGATATACAGAGAAAGGGAGACCTGGTTGTGTTGAGCTAACAGTGGACTCTTCTCTAGAACTGTGTATGATTTATGTTGCTTAATCCTCTCAACTCTGCAGAGACATGGATCTTTTTTATTTCTGTTTTATATATGATATAGCTGATGCTTAGAGTGCTTAATCAACAGTCAAGGTCACACTGATTCAGTGAAAACAACTGGAATTCAAACCATGAGGTGCCAATATAGAAGATTTGCAACCTATATATAGTTTCTATGAGAAGGAACTACTATGATATACTTATTTTATTATCCTAGACTTGTATGTGACTATAATATTGGTAGAACATGAAAAGATGTTCTTTTTCTTTTAATGTGAAAGTTGTTAATATTAATGATGTATATAAGAGCACATGAAAGTTGCAAAAATTTGGCAAGAGTACAGAGAAATATCATCACTAACCTAATCACAGGGACAGAGAGTCATTTATATCATGGCAGCTTGTCACTTGCAAATCTTTTCATCCATTTTTTCAGGTATTGGGGAAATGAAGAGTAATGCTATTATAATTAAGTTGTGTCTAAATAGAAGTTATTATTTGATCAATGTAAAAGGAATTGCATTCAAGTCTGAACTGACTCTGAATGCTGAGCTGAAAGCTTGAGCTGAGTCCCATGGCATTTGAAAGATTCTGGAGTTATTTTTTATTGTCATTTTGTTTCAGAAGTGCGATTTCATTTCTACAGCCTTCTCTTATTTACCATATTTCAAATGTCTGCCACCATGTACCAAAGTAGACAGATATCTGGTGCTGCAAAGGTAATCTTGGGCTGCCTGACACTTGGAACGTGAAGACAGGCAAAGTGGGTCTTTACTGCAAAATGTCTCTCGGACGGTAACCCCTGAACACTGAAGGATTGTGAACACAAAAGGCAAAAGTGTAAAGGAAGGGCAGAGAGAGGCATGCTGGAGAAGACAAGAGGGAAAGCTTGGCAAAAAAATATTATAAAATATTAAAGAGCCGAGGAATGTTTTAGGATGTGTAAAGTAAATCTTTAAGCAGAGGACTCAGTACCTGATGGGTTTTGCTAGCTAGCTCATTACTGTGTGCTTGGGCATGATGTGTGCTAGGCAGTTAGCATTCAGCACTGGAAGGAGCGATTTAGCTTAGTTTGACTAGAACATCAAATAACCCTACCCATAGCTGACAAAACACTTATCAGTGAAAGAGCAGAGGCCCAACATATCACAGAGGAAGAAGGGGGTGCTGCGGACCTAAAAATGACAGGAAGCTTGACATCCAGTCATTTAGCATTTGGAAAACTGCTACAAATAAAAGCAAGCATAGTAGATATGAAATGCTAAGACAATTCAGGCAAAGGAAAACATCAAGCCTACCCGCCCCTTCATATTTCAAACATGCACCCAGAGAAACAGATCACACAGGACAGCAACTATCCTTGTAGCTCTGCCTCACTCCCCCGCTACCTGGCAGATGAGAGCAGTCTTGTATTCCCCACCCAACACTCACCCCTCCACCACAAATATTCTTTCCATGGTTATAGGTCTACTTAAGGAATCAAAAGAAATATACAGGGATTAATTGCTCTCAGATATATCAAATACTGACAACTTAGAATAATTCCGTCCTTGAATTGTTTTCTTAACAAAGACGACCTGGAGAATCAGGCAGAGAACAGTTTCCCATCGTTTTCTGGAGCAGAAAGAGTTCAGTCCCATCAGAGCTTTTTTGTCTCCCTGGAGACTCAGCATCACAAGAGAAACCCTTGGGTGGAAGCAGCTGAAGCAGAGGAGATGAGCATGTGGATGCTTTCTAAGGAAGGAGTGGCAGGAAGATTATGTGAACTGAGCAGGAATTCACGGGACCCCTCACATTTTATCTGAGGATTACATGTAGGCAGGAACTCACTCGGTGCCTCCTCTCTCTCTCTCTCTCTCTCTCTCTCTCTCTCTCTCTCTCTCTCTGTGACTCTATGACTTTGTTCTCCAACAACAGAATCACTTAAATCCAATCAGAATCCCAGCAAGTAATTTTGTGGTTACTGGCAAGGTATTGTACAGTTCATATTGGAGAAGCACAAGCTCCAGAGTGGCTGACACCATATTAAAGGAGAACTAACTCCTTCAGTTAAGCATCTGTTGTAGAGTTATTGTAATCAAGGCATGATTCAACTGGGAAAGTTAAAGACAGACCAAACAGAGTCACTAGCAAGACAAAGGAACAAAGACAATAGATTGAAGAATCTAGAAATAGTTCTAGCACTGTTCAAAATTCAACCACAAACCTAATTGTAAAATACAAAACAACCGAGTCCCTATGTGTAATGAAAGAAAACAACTTTTTCTTTGTATATATTTTGTATGTCTGGGGCTTCACTTAATAGTTCTAGCTTGGTGTTTGTGGGTCATCCTGGTAGTACTTGGAGAGTCATACAGGGCTGGGGATCATACCATACCTTCTGCACGCAAAACATGTGCTCCAAACTCTTGCCCTATCTATCTTGACTAAAACGACACTTTATATATAATACCAAAGGCATGAGCCACAAAAGCAATAATGGATAAAATGGAATTCATACAAATATAAACTTCTGCTCTGACAAAATCCACTGTCAAGAGAATGAGAAAACAAGCCACAGACTAGGAAAAAAAATAATAGCAAAACACAATTGAGAGAAAGGCTATTATCCAAAACATATAATGGATGCTTAAAATGCAACAATAAGAAACAAATAACCCAATTATAAAATAGGTCAAAATTCCTAACAGGCACTTCACTGAGGAAAATCTATGGATGGCAAATAAGCATATGAAAAGATGTTCCACATAATATCTCATCAGGAAATGCAAATGAAGACAAAACGATATACCATTACACACCTATTAGAATGGTCTGATCATTGACAACGCCATATGTTGCTGAGAGTATGGAACAAAAGAAACTCTCATTTATTGCTAGTGTCTTCCATTACCAAAAAGTTGCCATCACATTGGAAGAGAATTTGGCAACTTCTTAATAAAAATTAAACATACTTTAACATACAATCATTGCAGCAGTTGTACTTCTACTATTAACTCAAATGACTTGAAAATTAACAGTCATACAAAGCCCGAAAATGAATGCTCAATGCAGTATAATTACCAAAACTTGGAAGCAGTCACTATGTTCTTCAGAAGATTATCAGATAAATAAACTGTGATACATTCAAACAATGGAATGCTATTCAATGCTAAAGTAAATGAGTTATCCAACTATGAAAGTATATGGAGTAACATGAAATGCATTTTATTAGTGAAAGAAGCCAATCTGAGAATGTTATTTTTACATAATTCCAACTATATGGCACCCTGAAGAAAGCAAAAAAGTATGGAAATAGTAGAAAGTTTTGTGGTGATTGTTGTTTTGGAGTAAGAAGAGGTCATAATTGTCTTATCACTGAAGATTCTTAGTGCTATGAAAAAATAATCTATTTGACATAATAATGGATTCATATTCTTATATATTTGTGAAATCCCTTAGAATATGCAGCACCAAGAGTGATCCCTAATGTGAAACTTGTATGTACAAGGTTGCTGATTATTAGGTTATGTTTCAAAGATTTTTTTTACAAATGTAAAAATTTTATTTTTAACAAAAATATTTTACATTTACAAATGTAAAAAATATATTCGTGTGGAATATATTAACAATGGAGGATTGCTGGACATGTGTGAGGTGGGAAGTACATGGGAAATATCTCAAAGTTCTCTCTTTTGTGTGCTTTTTTTGGACACATCTGGCAATACTTAGGGGTTACTCCTGGTTCTGCACTCAGGAATTACTCCTGGTCATGCTCAAGGGACCATATGGGATGTCGGGGACGGATGAAACTTCGGATGGCCACATGCAAGGCAAATGCTGTAGCTATCTCTCTGGCCCCATATCTCAAACTTCTCAATTTTGCAATGATCCTGTAACTGCTCTAAGAAAATAAAACTATTTAAAAAACTATTTCTGATACTCCTTATATCAACTTATGCTAACATTACCTCACCTCTGGTCTACAAACCTGGCCAGCATAGTTTGATTATTGGATATAGCTGTTTCTGAAAGATTCATGGCACTTGACTGCTTCCTGGGTCAAGAAATTAGGAAGAAATAGAAAGGGGCTACAGAGACCTATCTTGAAATTCTGGTGTTCTTCACAGCCAGTTTTAGGCATGATATGTCTTTCTTTTCCCTGACATCAACCAAACAGGGATCAGGATTCTTAAGCTAAGATGTCTGCTGTACCCTGAACCATGTGCGCCAGTCAGAGGTCAGACCCAAACTGGAAGAAGATGGTGGGCAGGTAGGAAGATGAGTGGGCAGAGAGAGAGCAAGTGGAAGAGAGCCACTTCTTACATCCCTTTAGCCCTGGGCCCGGCCCACAAGGATGGGTTCAGATTCAAAGTCGGTCACTTCTAGGTGCAGGAAACTGCTGAGGCCTTTCAAGTGCTAATTTGCTTGAGCCAGGGATCACCTTCAGCATCCCTGCGGCATCTGTAGAGATAGTAGTCAGGGCACCTGAGATGAAATGTACCTCAGGATTAATACACTGGAAAGGTGTATATCTATACCACGTATATTCTTCAGCCAGATATATATGTGAAAGAAATTGGGAATTTCTTTCACATTTATACATAGTAAATAGTTATAGACATGTTTTAACTGATACCAGTAAGCCTGGCAAGAAGCCAAAAAAAACCACACACCATGCAGTTAGTCATTTTCAATATCCAGACTCCATAGTTCCTCAGAGCTCCATCCAAGAGAAAACCTGATCTTCCCCTTTAAGTTTCATCAGTAAATGCTTGGGTTGAGAGCCTTCTACTGAGACTATACCACCTACACGGTAAAGCCTGGCAAGCTACCGTGTTTTATTTACTTTTTCATGCCAAAAGACTAGTAACTATTATGGACCTCAGTTCCATAACCTGAAGAATGGTTTCGGGCTCCTCCTGTCCCTGTAGCAAGTAGATTGGGTTGAACTTGCTTGTAAAAGGACTATTGGAGGTGTTACTAGTGCCCACTCGAGCAAATCGATGAACAATGGGAAGACAGTGGTTCAGTGACATCAACCCTAGGTCAACCTCACTGGTAAGCTTTCCAGTTGCTTGCACTGCCCCACGCTATATTAGTCCTCTACTGTGACTGGAACAAAACAAAATTAGTGATTAAGAACAAAACATACTGATTATTTTGTAATTCTGGAGAGTTGCAATTTGGTTATAGGGAGCTAAAATCAAGGTAGATATGCGGTTGATTCTTTGTAGAGATTTGCCACCTTTTCCAACTTCTAGAGGCTACCTGCATTTTTGGTTAATGACTTCTTTATCTCTAAAGCCAAGTGATTAGTACAAGTTTCACCCAGTATCTGAAAGAGAATTTATAAATAATCTTTCACAAAGCAAAAAAAGATGAAACAGCAATGATCATTAATTCACATGGAAAAAACTTTGAGTATCCCCAGACCCAAATTATAACCTATCAAATCATACCAAATAACAGAGAAATGAAATAACAGTAGCACATAATAAAGGGAGAACTCACAAGATACACAGTTCACTAAGGTAGAAATAGCATGCATACAGTATAGCTTCACTGACCATAATTAGGTGGATTGCAAGAAAACCTGCAGGCTGAGGGTGGTGATGATGGGATGCTTGGCTGAGTCTTCAGAGCATGGAGTAGGGGGAGGTACAGGACACAGGCACTGAGGAGAAAGAGAGAGTGATCAATTAATCTCTCATCATCATCTGAAACCATCAGGCATGCAGTCATAATACTACACAGTTTTCCATGTCTCCCTGCCTCCATGTCAAAAATGGTGGTTTTGCACAGTGCTCAGGTGGCTGGTATGGAGGCTTAAAATACAGGAATATGCCTAGCCTTATGCATTTCCTACCATGCACTCACTGCACTCCGAAAATATGTGCTAAACCTAAATGTCCTTTCAAAACCAAAGTGATGCCTTTTTTTACAATTATTACAGCCGTGTCAATCATGTGAAAATTTCACACAAGTGGCCCGATTCAGATGCTGGATGACTTCACATTCCTTTTTTTACAGTATTTGCTAGCACCCTTATGAGCTCTTCTAGGTTTTTTTGGCTATCTTAAGACACATCTGTTTAATGGCTGCACAATGTAAACAGAGATAAAGCACAGACACTGATGTCCTGATGCTGAGAAGCTGAGTGTAGCTTCCAGAGAAGAAACTCAGTGGTGCTACTCTTGCTGTTTATCCGAAGGCTGCTACAACGCGTACAATGGATGTTATCTTTACTTTTGTCATAAAAGTAGGCACAATCTTCTATTTTCTCTCAAGTTAGCAAAAGCTGATATGAATGTGGGTTCTTTGCAAGAGTGAAGTGCTGCTGTGAGGACTTAGAAAACCAAGGGATACCTGTATGGAAAACTCTATGTGAAAACAAAATTAATTATTTTATTCTTTTGCTTTTGTTTTACAAAGATTTTTGTGACAACATCGAAGCTGCTTAGCTAATCCAAAATAATGCCCTCTCAAAAACTTAAACATACTGCAAACATCTCTTTGCCATGCATGTTACCATATTTATGGATTCTCGGAATGAGTATGTGGACAGCTTTGGAAAAGCATCATCATGCCAATCAATGGGACTAGCAGAATGAAGCTCAAATTTATTGTGTTTCTGCTAAGAATGAATGAACTCTAAGGTGTGGTAGGGAATCACTGGGTGGGGCGATTCAATTATATGTCCTGGAATGAAACACACTATTCCATGGAGATCAAACAGAAGTCACCTCATGGATTTGGGAAGGGAATGCCTAGACCTCAGGAGATGTTTTAGTCAAACAGAGGAAATAAATCTGCCTTTCACAGCCACTTAGGGGATATTTTCTACAAGAGTAAATGCTAATAGTGCTTCCAAACTCTTGCTTGTGACATAAATATATGAGAATTGCTATCTCCAAACAGTTCCAAAACAATCTGATCATTTTTTTTCCCCTTAATCTTTGTAAACTGGGATGCTTTTCGTATGGAAAACCGGCATTATCTTTTCCTCTCTTAATTACAGTAAATAGCACCTTAGGGGTGGTCTCAATAACCTTCCGAATATTTCAGGTAAATACCTCAGCCTTGGCAGGTGCCTCGGGTGAGCTTAAATTTGCAGGTGAAATATGCCACGAATAGGAGAATAGCCTAGACTTCCTCCTCCAGGGTAAGATGAAATCTGTGCAAATAGATTCTGCTATACCTGGATTAATATTTTGCCAAGTAGAAGGGTTAAACAGAAGTTCATGGAGAAATCCACTTCTTTTTTAAGGCTTATGGAATTTAAATGAATTGGTCTGAGGACTATTGGGGCAGACACAAAGCAATACTGAAGGCTATCCTCATCTAGCCACTTAGAGTCCTGTTGATACCAGCTGTAATTACATGTTGTAAAAAGACAAATTGGAAGGATTTTGTTTCATCCTCTGTAGATCAAATTAATCAAAGTAGCTATACGAGTTAGAAAATTCATCCCAAACAAGATAATTTAAAAACAAGAGATAAATATTCCAAGGACAATTTGTCATGGTTCACTTACATTTTTGTGCATCTTGCAAGAAAAGGTACTATCAGATTTTGTTCCAGATGATCTATATAGAATCAATACAGCAGAGAGGCTTGGAAAATACAGTTTCTCATTTTGAAGCAGAGTATAGCCTTGTTTATTGTTCAGTATAATACAGATAGTGTCTCCTTTGGGGCAGAGGATAGTGTAGTTCCATATACAGTCATTAGAAAATATTTGAATTTTGGAATTTCCCAGCTGTGACAAACTGATCACATGTATCACATTCCCTTGTCCTTCCTGTATTGCTTTGTGAGACTTATGTGAAAGGAGAACAAAAGCCATAACAAATTTCATGTTCCCTGCAGTGCCATGAATAATAAAATTATTAATTTATGATTAATTCCTTACTTAAGTTTTCTGCTTCAGTTCATGAAACTGAGAAGACTAGTATGTCAGATTGTCAGTAAATTAAAATTACAGATACTCCATAGTTTTTAGGGGGAGAAGGCTAGGAGACTACATTGTCTTGGGGTTTGAACCCAGGTCAGTCATATGAAAGGCAGACACCTTACTCCCGTAATATCTTTCTAACAAATCCCCAGAAATTTTATATAAACTTTACACAATTCTATTAAAGCACTTATTAAAAATCATTGCACAAATAAATGTGTCTCTCACTTGATATACCTCCCTAAACCCAAGACCTTGCATGTACTCATCCTTGAAGTTTTAACTGCTACTAAATATAAAATAAGAGTTTAATAATTTCATAAACTAGGGTATTGGAAGCAACCAAGTTGAAACATTGAGGTCAATTGTCTTTCTGAGCAGCAAGTCATTCAACTGACTTGTCTTTATGAATGAAGTTTTAAGACATTTGTGTCCATATATTCAGTTATCATGAAAACATTTGGCACAACTACTCAAATATTCATAATTTCAGCCAGCTCTGGAAGTCCTATTAGAATGATCAGCACTCAAGAGCAAAAACAAACTATAGTCATGGTCCTGGTTGGAAGAAAACTCAAGTAAAAGATTCTTGCTACAATTTATTATTTCTCCAATGTCTCACCTATGTTCTATGCAAACACATTCTGGAAATCAACTATTGTTACTAGGAATATTGCATCTTTTCCAAAGCTCAAATGTTCTTACCACATGAAAATATGACCACAATGGCTTCCAAGATTAATTGTGATTTCTCCACTACTCTATCATGAAAGGCTAACTCATTTTTTTCTTTCCCATAGCTCTTGATTCTTTTCAGCACTTTATTCTTTCTCACGGTTATAATGCATAAATTTGAATGACAGATGTTCGAGGAGGCAGTGCTGGTTCCCGCCAATAATATGTGGTGTCATTTTCTAAAAGGGGGCATTAAGTGAGAACAAATCTCTGTGGGAAGAGATTTATAGTTAGAATGAAAAAAAGAACTTTTTCCTTTCTCAAGATCTTTTCTTTTTAAAGGGGAATAAAAATTCCCTCTATGCAAGCATAGTTTGATCATAACTATTGTATCTGGCAAAATTCAAAAACTCATTTCCACCAAAGTGAAGAAATATATTTGAAACAGCTTTGCCATTCTTCTCACTTTCATTTGCAAGAAAAAGCAAAGGGTATAAAGTTTGCAGAGTCTACAATACACATTAAAAGAGTCTGAACACGTATATTAAACAGACTTTTGAAAGTTTTAAGTAATTTTTATTAAAATGGAATCAGATTCCCCATATTCCTTAAGAGGTATTGGTAAGTACTGGTTAAAAGTGGGTCTTTATTTCTTTCTTTGAACAGGATTATTATTGGTTATATTTTAATTAAACAACGTCCCAGATTACCATATTTTAAGAATGAATAACTCATCTTTATTGCTTTTTGTTCCTTATTGCCCACTGATGTGTCTCTGATTTAAAATAATCAAGAGTACTTCTTTCTAGAATAAAACATGAAAGAATAAATAATATACTGCATTACTAAAATATGTGCTTTTGGGGCCAGAGAAATAGCGGTGCAGGTAGCACTTGCTTTTCATGGCGCTGACCCAGACTTCATCCCTGGCACCACGTATGGCCCCTGAGCCTGGTCAGGAGTGATCCCTGAACACAAAGCAAGAAAAGAGTATCCCAGAGTTGTCAGGTGTGACCACACATCCAAAATTAAACTTAAGATTTAACCAAATAATTTTCCATTTTGGAACAAGCTGTATTAGTCTCAGCTTTTACATCTGTAAATTGTCATTGTATAATGTCAAATTTAAAGATGTTGTCAGCTAAGTAAAATAAGCATCATTAGTAAATGTTACATTATAAGTGTTTAAACATTAATATCAGCTAGCACTTTTGAGATTTATAACCATCTATAGAGATATCAAATATCTCACTATATAATGTCTTATTTAGTAAAATAGGTATTATTAAAGATTGTATTGTACTAATGAGTCTTGCTAGGTTCCAAAAAATTGACACTGGGTCCAATGATATTCCCAGTAAATATAAATATCTAGGAATCGATATAAATTGTTTCTACTCCACTCTACACACTGCTAATTCCCTCCACAGAAACATATTCTTTAGTGCGATATTTTTATAAATTCATTAGTAAGTTTGATTTGATATCATTTTTGATTAATTAAATATTTGATTTACTCAACTTAAAGCCATGTTTGCTTCTGGTTCAGAGGCTGAGACCAAAGGCACTGACTTTAATAGGCAATAATCAATGCACTGACACTGGAGTTCAATAAAATACCACATTCCTATGGAAAGCCCCTTCCCTTAGCTATCTGCCTTTGAGTTATAGAACTAGTCCAATGTGCATTTACATCCCATATTCTTCATCTCAACATACTGTATCTTTTTCTTGCCCATTTCTTCTTAGACATGCATGGCACTCTTCAGATTTATCTCACTACCTAAGTGGCATAAGCACCATCCAAGCATCCTGTCTCTTACTCTGGGATTTATAGTACCAGTGATGTTCACATTACAAATCTAAACTCTGCTTTGTTTTCTACTTGCATTTTGTGACGGTGAAAACTGTCCAATAATTTATTATAGAAAAATAGAAGCATATCTTCCAATATCTCGGAGGTGCATTCCATTAACAATTAACTATGCATCCTTCTATTCCCTTCACATATAAAGATCTGCCCAATGGAGTACAGATATGTATATATTGTACTATATATATTATGGCATTATATTATATACAATATATATTATATTATATATTATATCATGTTATATATCATATATTATATAACATGATATATTATATTTATGTTATATATTGTTTATGTTTTATATGATATATATTATATAATATAATTATATAGTCCAGGGTCAGGGATGCTGTCTCATTTGCCAAGACATCAAAAATCGGATGGACTGGACATGTAGTGCGATTTGGAGATGACCGCTGGACTAGAGCGGTTACCAACTGGATCCCACGGAACGTCAAAAGATCACATGGCCGCCCACCTACAAGATGGTCAGACTTTTTCATCAAGACCCTGAATGAACAGTTTGAGGTTTTTCATATTCCTGAAGCAAGCAGATGCCATTGGGCTACACTGGCATGTGACAGGGTCAAATAGAAATGTTACTGACATCCACTCGAGCAAATCAATGAATAACAGGATGTCAAGTGATCAAGTGATAATTATATAGTATATATTACATATTATAATATAATGTAATGTAATGTAATTAATGTATTTAATATAATTAATATACTAAGAAACTATACATAATATCCCAACATATCTTAAAATCTATTTTTTTATTTCAACAAACAATGTAGCAGATACTTTTTCAGGTCAAGACATAGATACATCTAAATCCTTTAAGAATTGTATGGGTGCCAAGAGCTAAGCATATGCCCAACGTGCACCTGATTAGGGCTCAGCATCACATGATGCCTCCGGCATCTACACGTGAGTCCTAGAGACCCTGAGCAGCACCAGGTGGTCTTATGCCTAGTTCTTCCAAGTCTGAGCTGCAAAGCATACTTGTGTCCTTGCATTGGGCTAATAATCCAGTTGGTGCAGATCACTGACAGGTCCTTTGAGCACTTCCTGGTAGGATTTCCACAACACCCACAACACCCCTTCCGAATAGCATTATCACTATCACTATCACTATCTTCCTGATAATCATCTATTTGCTAGAGCTGGCACCAGTAATATCTCCATATGTCTGTCTCATGCTAGTAGAACCCAAAGGCATCTGCTTGCTTCAGAAACATAAAGAGCCTCAAACCATTATATTAGGTCATGGAAATGACCTAATATAAATGTTACTGGTATTTGGCATATCAAATACAACACAAGCAGCTTGCCAGGCTTGCCATGCAGGTGGCATACTCTTGTAGTCACCTCTAAATAAAGCATTGTAATGAACGCGCAGGGGCGGGAGCAGGGCTGTGATAGTCTGGTCTGCTGGGTGGGTTGTGATCAGAGGGAGTCCGGATGTGGAAATGGAGGCCCCCATGGGTGGGGGTTGTTGGTTGGTGGGGAGGTCCGTGGGGTGGCAGGCCAGGACTAGAACCCACAGCCTCCCGAACGCCTCATGAGCAGCTGGGCACAAAGAAGTAGCAGCTCTGCCCCCATGTCTTAGAGTCTCTGGTTCAGCATACCTGGGCGGATTGAAAAATACTGCTGCAGAGTGGGTGTCAATGATCCAGGCTGTGATAGTCTGGTCTGCTGGGTGGAGTTGTGATGAGAGGGAAGTCCGGATGTGGAAAATGGCGGCCCCCATGGAGTTAGGGGTGTGGCTCTGGCTTGTGAGGCTCTGCTGGGGTGGCAGACCAGGGCTAGAACCCGCCAGGCCTCCCGAACGCCCCATGAGCAGCTGGGCACAGGGTGAGCAAGTAGCAGCTCTGCCCCATGTCTGAGAGTCTCTATATAGCATTATATGACCTTTTATATTTGTGTACTATACATAATTTCTTACTAATAGACATTCAAACTGTTTATAGTTTGGAGGTTATTGTATAAGAACTGCAATAAATATCCTTGTAAATAAGTATTTGAATACCAGTGATATTTAAAAAATGAATTCCTAGAAGTGAAATTTCTCACTCAAAGATTGTAGTAGACAGTTTAAAAATCTAACAGTCACTGCCAAATTTCATTCTTTTCCACTTTGGTGGAAAGTATTTGCTTCTTAATATCATCTCAAATGAATGTAATCAGGTTTTGAAATAATCTGATAGAAAAAAATTTTTTTAACATATTCCATGAGAATTCATTGAATTCAGTATTATAGATTCAATTCTCCCTCTTCATGGATATCTACTGTGTTATGTCTTAATTTTAACTTGTTCTCCTATTGACAAGTTTAGAAAATTGACCCTCACTGTCATATATCAGACAGATATGTAATATATCTGTTTATATACAAGGTTAATAGCAAGGTTTGATTAACCTAGTTAAAATAATACATAGTACTGTGCAAACTGATACTATCAAGCATATATGTCACATATCTGTTTGATAGCTTTGAGATCATTTGATATCCCCAACAAAATAGATTTTTAAAAAATGAAGCCCAGAGAATTCAGGGCAAGATGTATGTATAAATCTTATATCTAATGAAATTGAGATTAGATGCAATTACCTTTTAGAAGTTACTGATTATACATGTTTTTTTATATTTCTCCTCTGTTTCTACAGATGATTAGTAAGTACTAAATAACTGCTTATTACATACATAAATTATATGTCATTGTTCTTTTTACAGATGCTTATTGCATTATTAGTTTTTCTTAAAATTTTCTTGATTCCTGATGTTAGCCTAATAACTAAAGAACTTCCCTTTCCTAATATACACCTACACTGCTATGAACTGCTTTTGCTGTGGCCCAAATATTCTGATAGCTTGTCTTCATTCTTGGTTCCAATATTTTTTACCTTTTATTTCCTGATTCAAGAGTTACTCAATAACATGAAAACATGTTTTTGTTGTCAGTTTGTACAGCTATATTCACATTGTCTTTAGTCATTGCAATATTGAAACCAAAAAATGGTATGAATTTTTAATTTATTACTTATAAAATATTCTCAAAGCATTATTTTGCCAAAGTGAGGAAAGGATGCATACGAAGTGCGCCAATAGAGAAAATAATTCAAATATATAGGTAAATATCAATTACTTAGTAGTATCACTTGATTTAGAAGCAAAATCCTTACACATTCCTCCTGAGTGAAACTTTGTTAACACAGGATGTATAACTGGAATTGCAAGGTTTGGTTAACCTAGCTAAAATAAGAGATAAGTCATATGTATACTGATATTATCTGAAGAAAAATCAGGGAATAAAGTGGAATTGTTTTATGAGCAAATGGTGATAGCTGGACTCCTAATTAGGTCTAAGGATCCTTTCCCTTTTTTCCTTATACCTCCGAATCACTCAATAAGTGCACAATCTTCCTGTATCCCATAATATTTGACAAACAACAATCTCTAAATACAAAGCACATCAATGACACTATTTTTAATTCCTCTATAATATTATCACATTACCACAAACTTAGTCATTTAAAACCAACACCCATTTTGTTATTGAATGGGTGTTATTGATCAGAAGACTAGGTGTGGTTATTGATAAGAAGACTAGTTATGGTTATTGATCAGAAAACTTAGCTTAGAATAGCAGTGTTCTTTGCTCCAAGTTTCACAAGGCTGAAATCAAGTTGTGGACCAATTGCAAAATCAAATTGTTATTCTCATATGATTACTGGAGTTTTTATGCAAGCTTGTTCTCATTATGAGAAGAATTCAGTACCTTTTTATTTATGTAGTCTACATTTTCTTGACTGTTGGTTTGCAGTCATTCTTAGCTCCTGAATGCTGCTCCCAGTTAAGATTATGGTCATCAGACAATAGCATGAGGCAATATATTATTCGACCTTATCACACGTTAATTTTGTGGTCTTGGAATTTTTATGTAAATTAATGGTAATTAATAATTTACACCATCCTGATTTACTCATTTATTTTACATAGGGAAATCTATGTATGCAGTAAACAACTATGAGAAATAAAATGTACCATATCATGAAATATAATACATCATTATTTCTTCCCACCCACAGTCAAAGGAATAGTATTACCACAAACATGACCCTCGGATATGTAAGGAAAACCATAGGGCTATCATAAAAGTCCACCTGCTAAATATTAATGGCAAATTGACCCTGTAAAACTCAAAGTGACTATGGCAAAATGCCATATATTTGTAGTCCTGACACAAAAATGCCCAATCTCATGAGCATAACATTATACTATAAAAAATTAAAATAACGATACTGTAATTTGTAGACATTTTTAAAGTGCAGAAGTATAGTACAAAAAGTTAGAAAATTCTATTGGTAAGAAAATTATCATCTATAGGATATTCTGAGATATATGTGAAATTTGAGATTTTTCAGAACACAGAGAACTATTATAATGCATCAATATAAGTATCAGTCTGTATCTACTTGAAATTAAATATATAAAATATAATATTAGAAAATATTACAAGATACTGTTAGATTTAAAAAGGATAGATCAAGGTCAGAATTTTTTAATTATTATCCAATGAAAGAAATTACATAATTCCAAAACAATTGTAAACATATTACCATAATTATAATAAATTTAAAAATAAAGAAAAGAGCTACATAAGCATTAAAGCAAGCTAACTATTTCTTATATATATTGGCCATTTTCGTAGACATAAAAACCCTACCCTATTTCTTAGCTCACATTCTTTGCAACTGTAAATTCAGCAATTTTTCTTTGTTGTACTCTTCCACATTCCATTCTATCTGTAATTTCATTCCATTTTCTTTGTTTCTCAATGAAGTTGGTCCTTCCCCTTTCCAGTTAATTTTTTAAATAGAATTTCACAGCCACTGAAACACCCACTGCCTGCTGTCACCTACAGCACAATCACTGCCACCCATGGGAAAGGAATGAATTGACTTTTTCAAATAAACAATATAAGGTTTAGTTTGTAACACAATCTAACTTTGAATTATTAATACATTAACTATGTTACATTCCCACACTGAGCTGAGTTTGGTACCTGTTCTCAGGTACCAAATTGTAACACAATCTAACTTTGAATTATTAATACATTAACTATGATACATTCCCACACTGAGCTGAGTTTGGTACCTGTTGCTCAGCAGAGGAAAACTGTAGTAATGCTCCTGTTAAGCACAAGAGGAGCCGAGGATTGCTCTCTAGTCCATTTTGTTCCAATATGCCATACTGACCATGGGATCTAAATGTAGCCACTGTGCATTTTTACAATTGAAATTTAAAGTGTCAACACATGTGATGACAATAGTATTATAGACCAATTTACATATTTTATTACCAGGCTTTAACAACTTTTAACACATCATAACCAATTTAGATGTTATTTTTAAAGTGTTGATAATAATTTTTAAGAAAACTAAATTATTTGGAATATACTGAATATATGCATTACCCTTCTCAATGGGAGTATACTTGAACCATTAAATGTGATCACCAAAATCAGTAGTTAATTTATTTTTAGTAACATTAACATTGTGAACATTTTTCATCATGCTACTTTCCCAAAGAGTTCTAAAGGAGATAAAAATAAATGTGAAATACATGGAAAACTATTTGAATGTGTTAATACTTAAAATGTTGTAATAAAAATCAAATTGAAGTTCCATCTTCATAATTAATACTTTAAGTTCCTATTTATCCTTTTGATTATTTCAACCCCAGGTAAAATTTAGAAAACATAAAAAGTAATTTAAATTTCAGTTAGAAGCATTTTTATTTTTCTCTTGAGCAAAAGAAGGCTCTGTGAGTCATCGCCATCAAATGAAAAACTGCCTTCTGGTAAATAATGCCTCCTTTTATTGTTAGTATAAAAGTCTGAGCTCTGAGAGTAACCTAGGAGGTATTGCAAATGTTTTTCTTTGAAAAGAAATAAAATCAAATGATCAGTGCAGAGTGAGAATATAACCCAGACTTGAATCAAGCAGGAATTCTCGTTTCCTTGTTTTTTATTACTAAGTTGTCAAAATATGTTAAAATCAAACGGGGGTAAGTTAAGAAATAGGATATAATTAAGGATTTTGGGCTTAGTTTTCAATCACAAGGAAATGACACAACCTCTCCAAAATACTCATTTCATTGTTTGATTATATGTAAAAAATGATTCTTCAACTTTTTTGAAGGGTGCTGAGTTTGGGGCAGCACCCAAAAGTGCTCAGGCCATAAGGTCTAGCTCTGTAGTCAGGAATCACTCCTGGTAGACACAGTCCCAGGGAGGCTGGGAATTGAACCTGGGTCATCTGTGTGCAAGGCAAGTTCCCTGTCAATGCACTATTCCTCCAGATCCCAATACTTCTTTTACCAAACAGGCATATATCTTTATAAGGTAAAGCACTCTTGTAAAGTACATTTAAGATTTCTTCTATAAGGTTCAACATAAGTAGGGAAAGATCATTGCACAAGTGCTCTGAAAATTTTTATCTAATGGAATATAAAAAAGCACGTTATCTAAATAAAACTTCACTTTAAAAGATCAATACAGTATTGTGTTAGACATATTCTATCCTTAAGTCTTAGAGTGAAAGAACTTTAATACACATTTGGGGGCTCTGTACTGTGCTGGAAGAGTTAAATATCTAAATCTTTCATTAAACATGCTTATATGCAATGTCTTAAAATAAAGGACAGGCCCAGCCGATCCCGTGCTCTTCCCACCAGGTGCGTTCCTGCGGCGGGCAGCCCCTGACAACTGGGCTCCATGAGAAAAGGCTCCAGCTTTAAGGAGGGGACCGAGCCCCACCCATCGGCGCAGGACCTCCCTCTGACGCCATCCAGCCCCGACGCCCAGCAGATCCCCGTGCTCTTCCCACCAGGTGCGTTCCTGCGGCGGGCAGCCCCTGACGATTCCGCTCCAGGAGAAAAGGCTCCAGCTTTGAGGAGGGGACCGAGGCCCCACCCAGCGTCGTAGGAACTCCCACTGCAAGACCTCCACCCCAACCCCCCTGACACCGGAACCACTCACAGACACCCCAAAATTCAAAACCGCGGGGCGGGTTATATTCTATCTACCTGACATAACACTGAGCATTGTCCCCTACACTCTTTGCTATACGTCCCTCGCTGCAAAGTAATTCAGGCACCTACTAACTTTACTGACTAGTCACCCAGAACACTCATTTGCAACCTACGATAGTCATTATGGTAAAGCAGCGCAAAAGTCCTTCAAGCTCTACGATTGAAGTTATTAATACAGATGAGTCCAGCAATAACGATGAGCTATATAACCTCTCTGAAAAGGAATTTCTAAGCAACTGTTAAAGATGTACAAGGAAATAAAAGAAACAATGGAATACAAAGTCAGTAAAGTACAGGAGGAAATTAGAGTAGAATTGAGTAAATTTCAGACTAAAGTACAAGCAGAAATGACAGATATTAAAAATGAGGTAAGTGAACTGAAAAACACAGGAGAAGGCCTCCAAAGCAGAGTAACAGCTACTGAAGAAACAATTAGTGATCTCGAAGACGAGGTTCAGAGATTCTGTAGACAACACCAGAAGATGGAAAAAAGACTCATAATCAACGAACAGACTACCAGAGAAAATCGGGATGAAGCCAAAAGGAACAACATACGCATCATTGGGGTGCCAGAAGGGCAAGAAGAAAACCCTGATGAAGAAGAAACTGTCAAAGCCATCATCGCTGACAAGTTTCCCGAACTGAAGAAAGCATGCTCCCAGATACAGGAGGTCCGAAGGATACCAGCTAAAAGAAACCCCAATAAGAATACTCCAAGACACATCCTTATTAAAATGACAAAAACGATAGACAGAGATAGAATACTGAAAGCAGCAAGATCAAAGAAGGAAATCACATACAAAGGAGCATCCCTGAGATTTACAGCAGACTTCTCAGATGAAACACTCCAAGCCCGAAAACAATGGTGGGATGTTGTGAAAAGACTCAATGAACTTCAGGCCTCACCAAGAATTTTTTTACCCAGCTAGACTTACTTTCAGATGCGAAGGAAAGATACACAACTTCATGGATAAACAACAACTCAGGGAAATTCATAGAAACAAAACCAACTCTAAAAGAAGGATTGAAGGGTCTATTGTAAAATAAGACAACCCAAAACCACAACAAGGTTAAACAGAAAGATGGCACAAAATCCAATGACAATAATCTCTCTCAATGTCAATGGTCTAAATGCACCAATTAAGAGACACAGGGTGGCAAAATGGATTAAAAAACTGAATCCAACATTCTGCTGCCTACAAGAAACACATTTGAATAACCAGAGCAAACACAGACTCAAAGTCAAAGGTTGGAAGACCATTCTCCACGCAAACAACCCCTCCAAAAAGGCGGGTGTGGCCATACTCGTATCTGACAATATAGATTTCAGGCTGAAAAAGGTCAAAAGAGACAATGAAGGCCATTTCTTAATAATTAAGGGGTATGTATACCAGGAAGAACTCACACTGCTAAACATATATGCGCCAAACGAGGGCCAGAAAAATACTTAAAAGCGGTTATTAATAGACCTCAAAGAAGACATTAACAGTAGCACAATAATAGTCGGAGACTTCAACACTGCCTTATCGACTAGGGATAGATCGACGAGACTGAAACTCACCAGGGAAATGCTGGACCTGAAGGAAGAAATGGAAGAAAGAGAGCTGGTTGATATATACAGGGCTTTTCATCCCAAAAAAGCTGAATACACATTTTTTTTCCAGTGCACATGGAACATACTCCAAGAGAGCTGGTTTTTTGAAAAAATTAAACAAGATCGACAAGCCACTGGCAAGACTTCTAAGGACAGGGAAAGAGAGAACCCAAATAAACAGAATCAGAAATGAAAATGGTAACATCACAACAGAAAAAACAGAAATCCAAAACATCATTAGAGGTTATTTTGAGAACCTGTATGCCACAAAACATGAGAACCTAGAAGAAATAGATAAATTCCTGAAGTCCTATAACCTCCCACGATTGAAACAAGAAGACCTCCAATACCTAAATAAGCCTATCACCATAGGGGAAATTGAAACAGTAATTAAAAGTCTGCCCAAACACAAAAGCCCAGGTCCAGATGGGTTCACTGGGTTAATTCTACCAAACCTTTAAGGAGGACCTACTGCCAGTCCTGTTCAAGCTCTTCCAGGAATTAGAAGAAACAGAAACACTCCCAAACAGCTTCTACGAGGCGCATATCACCCTGATACCCAAAGCAGGGAGAGACAATACAAAGAAGGAAAATTACAGACCAATCTCCTTGATGAACACAGATGCTAAGATCTTCAACAAAATACTAGCAAACAGAATCCAAAGACTCATCAAAAAGATCATACATCATGACCAAGTAGGATTCATCCCGGGAATGCAAGGATGGTTCAACATTCGCAAATCAATCAACATAATACATCACATCAATAAGAGAAAAAATAAAAACCATATGGTCCTATCGGTAGATGCAGAAAAAGCATTTGACAAGATCCAGCACCCATTCATGATTAAAACCCTCCAGAAAATGGGAATTGAAGGAAGCTTCCTCAAGATAGTCAAAGCCATCTACCAAAAGCCCACAGCGAGTATCATTCTCAATGGGGGAAAAATTGAAAGCCTTCCCCTTAAGATCAGGAACACGACAAGGTTGCCCTCTCTCACCTCTTTTATTCAATATAGTACTGGAGGTACTTCGCCATAGCAATCAGAGAAGAAAAGGACATTAAGGGCACCCAGATAGGCAAGGAAGAAATCAAGCTATCATTATTTGCAGATGACATGATATTATACCTAGAGAACCCTAAACTCTCGACCCAAAAACTCTTAGAAACAATAGATAGGTATAGTAGAGTGGCAGGGTACAAAATCAATACCCAAAAGTCGGTGGCTTTCCTATACACAAATAACGAAAGAGAAGAAAGGGATATTAAGAAATCGATTCCATTCACAATTGTGCCACAGAAAATCAAATACCTAGGAATCAGCTTAACCAAGTGTGTAAAGGACCTATACAAAGAGAACTACAAGACACTGCTTCAAGAAATAAAAGAGGACACGAGGAAATGGAAACACATTCCCTGCTCATGGATGGGGAGAATTAACATTGTCAAGATGGTAATACTCCCTAGAGCTTTGTACAGATTCAATGCAGTTCCTATAAGGATTCCCATGACATTCTTTAAAGAAATTGACCAAACACTCCTGAAATTCGTATGGAATAATAAACCCCCACGGATAGCTAAAGCAATCCTTGGGAAGAAGAAGATGGGAGGCATCACCTTTCCCAACCTCAAACTGTACTACAAAGCAGCAGTAATTAAAACAGCATGGTACTGGAATAAAAACAGACCTGTGGACCTATGGAATAGAGTTGAGTATCCTGACACCCACCCTCAAAGATATGATCAGTTAATCTTTGATAAAGGTGCAAAGAGTCCAAACTGGAGTAAGGAAAGCCTCTTTAACAAGTGGTGCTGGGAAAACTGGACAGCTACATGTAAAAAAATGAATTTGGACCTGTGTCTAACACCTTGCACAAAAATCAGATCAAAATGGATTAAAGATCTCAATATCAGACCTGATTCCATAAAGTACGTTGAAGAAAATATAGGAAAATCCCTCCACGACATTGAAGCTAAAGACATCTTCAAAGGTGAAACACCATTAACAAAGCAACTAGAAGAAAATATAAATATATGGGACTACATGAAACTGAAGAGCTTCTGCACCTCGAAAGAAACAGTGACCAAGATAGAAAGACAGTCCACAGAATGGGAAAGAATATTCACCCAATACCCATCTGATAAGGGGTTAATATCCAGGATATATCAGGCACTGGTACAGCTATATAAGAAGAAAACAGCCAACCCCATTAGAAAATGGGGAGAAGAGATGAACAGAAACTTTGACAAGGAAGAAATCCGAATGGCCAAAAGGCATATGAAAAAATGCTCATCATCACTAATCATCAGAGAGATGCAAATCAAAACAACAATGAGATATCACCTCACACCACAGAGAATGGCCCATATCCAAAAGGGTAAAAGCAACAAGTGCTGGCGTGGATGTGGGGAAAAGGGGACTCTCATACACTGTTGGTGGGAATGTCGACTTGTACAACCTTTCTGGAAAACAATATGGACATTCCTCCAAAGACTAGAAATTGAGCTCCCTTTTTGACCCAGCCATACCGCTCCTGGGAATATACCCTGGAAAGCCAAAAAACACACAGCGGAAACACAATCCGCACTTTTATTTTCATAGCAGCACTATTCACAATAGCCAGAACCTGGAAACAACCAGTATGCCCGAGAACTGATGACTGGATAAAGAAACTGTGGTACATCTACACAATGGAATACTATGCAGCTGTCAGAAAAAAATGAAGTTATGAAATTTTCCTATAAATGGATGGACATGGAGAGAATCATGTTGAGTGAAATTAGTCAGAAGGAAAGAGAGAGACATAGAATGACTGCATTTATTTGCATGACATAAATATACCAGGTGATCTTACCAAAAGTGGAAATTACCACAAGCGCGTGGGAGTCAGAGGTTTGGTTAGATAGAGAAGGGAACATGTGTGAATAAATGTCTAAAGGTCTGATACCAACATAGAACTGAGCATTAAATACAGACAAAAAATGCAAATGATGGCTTCTAAGTGTACGTAGTGCAACCCACAATGTGTGGGAGAAGGAGGAGAGAGAGAGAGAGAGAGAGAGGAGATAAAGAACCTGCCATTTAGGCAGGATGTGGGAGGGGGAGGGAATTGGGGACATGGGTGGTGGTTGAGGGGCACTGGTGGAGGGCGGGGTGCTGGAACACTTTGTGACCGAAACCCCCAAGCGTGAACAACGTTGTAATTGTATATCTCACGGTGGTATAATAAAATGTTAAAAAAAATAAAA